>SNQJ01S0018908.1:29749-64886 GCA_010110895.2 Picea sitchensis
CATTGGTTGATTTTGTCAAAACGTCCACCTCTTTGACTAGCTAACCCTAACCCTAAAACAACAACAATATAGGTGACGTCATACCTTTTAAAGAACTTGTTTGGCCTTAAAACGTTTTGACATTGTCATCTATTTGATAGACCGTGAGTTGTTAATTGCATCCACAAGCTTGTTTGACAAAACGTCCTACTCATTGTCTTCAATTTTGACCTATTACTAGGGCTGACGTCACCCTATTTCTGCAATAGTGACGCAGCAACAATATTAATATGAGCAGATTTGCATTGTGATAATACAAAGTTTTGATTCTACACATTGAATGCTAGTATCTCTTGTGTATTTATTGAAGAAGTGACATAAAATATAATCTTTTATTGCAATCATTGACTTCGTTAATAATTACTTTCATTAATGCTCATATGTATAAAATATAGTCATTGATATTGTGAAGTACTAACCACTGCAACACACTCTTTTAGTTTTATTTTCCTTGTCTCGCAAACAGCTGCCATCCAGTGGGATATCTTTTTCTTTTTTGACTATCTCTCTTGGCAGTAATCTGTGAAAGGAAACGCTTATCTTGATCCTAAAGACCTTTAGACCTTTCAGACACCCAGATTACTAGGGACGTCTCCCTTGGGATTAGCCACCCTAAATAGAAAGAGCTCCCCATCGAGGTGACAGTGGGTGGGGAAGCTCCTGTTACGCCAGTTTGAACCTTGAATCCAAGCTACCTAAACCTTTCCTACAAACTGTGCGATAACAGACCCTATAAAGTATCCTCTAAGTAGTCCACCAACTCATCCTCACACTCCATTTTGCCTTAATGGAAAAGGTAACTCATTTAACATAATTTTCATATTTAACAAATACTTGTGTGTGGTCTACAAATTTAATAAATTTCATTATTATATAAAAAATGGTTCAATTTAGATAGTGAATAAATTTCAAAAGTTTTTATACAATTGATAAATCTGCATAACCGTGCATGAATCATAATAAATGATAAAATATTGTTAACCATTGTATATCATATGAGCAATATAAATATTAATTTTAAGAAGAAAAAGCATATTTGATTTATAATAGTATTAAAAAATGAAAAAAAAAGGATAAGGTTATTAAAAGACAATTTATTATCAAAATTGATAAATATGTGCTAAATTTCTTTTGAGATGTCCAATTTCAAGTGTGTTTTGAGTAATATTTCATAACAAAATGTTAGCATGATTGAACTTCATTATGTATATTATGTCAAAAATATTTGATTTATAATAGTATTAAAAAATGGAAAAAAAAAGATATAGTTATTAAAATACAATTTATTATCAAAATTGATAAATATGTGTTAAATTTCTTTTGAGATGTCCAATTTTAAGTGTGTTTTGAGTAATATTTCATAACAAAATGTTAACATGATTGAACTTCATTATGTATGATTATGTCAAAATATGTGCAACTTTACTTTTAGCACATTCAAAACTCATGTAATACCCTAATTTCAACCCTTAAAATACAATATGTTAAATTATGTTAAATTATGTATTATTTATTCACACATATATGAACACTACACTTGAATGAATATTCATTATTGTTTTGATCTTTGTATTATTGGTTTAACTGATTAAATTATTTATTTCAATCTTAACGTAATGGAGTGATTAAAAACCTAACATCAACCCAATTTCTAATCATTTCATCAATGACCTTATCCTTACACGCAAAGAATTTTGTTATCCCATGTGCCTACTCTTCTTAATTCTTGAAATTGAAAATCAAATTCTTTTTTAACATTGTTTCCTAAGTTTCTTCTTTTACCATGAAATTTGGTCTCCCAAAAACTTTTGTGTTTGATTTCATTATTTTATATGTAAAGTTAATATTGTAACACACGTTTGCACTCTCTTATTACACGAGTTTGCATACTTCTTTTGTGTTTGATTAGTTTATGCGTGATTACTTCTTTTGTGTTTGATTAGTTTATGTTTGATTTCATTATTTTTTGTATATGTAAATTTAATTTTATTACACAAGTTTGCCTATTTTTATTGTGTTTGATTAGTTTATGTTTGATTTTATTATTAGTTTCTGTCGTAGGCATAGAGGAACTATAGTGATCGATAATTCGTTGACCTTACATTAGTTTGTCCTTTGATCACAAATATTTGCATAATATCTATTGTTGGAGCTAGGGAACTAAAAATATTGAATTTATATAATAAAAAGTACTATATATGTAATGATCTGATTGGATAACAGATTAGAGGTCTTATTGCCGATTTCGCTATTCCCAATGTTTTGTATGTTAGCATATCCAAACTTTTTCATTGTCTACAGTCTTTTTGAATCATATATTTTTCTTATGCATTGCTTGAAGGTGGATTAATGCTAGCATTAGTTCGCATGTTTGTCTTAGCATTTTTCTGCTAACATTGTCTTAGATCATATACAATGGTTTTTTATTTTATTTGTACTAATCATATTGAAATGTTTAGATATCAAAGCTTTATAGTGATTGATAATTCCAAAGTTTATAACGTCCTTTCCGCATGTGTTTGTATGTAAATTTATTGACACTTTTTTTGAGGTGCTTGAATAGGCTTGACAACTTAAATGTTTACATGACGCAAAGTCCTCTAACAGGCCTAACAATTTAAATGTTTGCATACCGCAAGGTCCCTAAACAGCCTGACAACCTTAAATGTTTATCTAAATACACTTCTCGGAGTACATTTTTCCTCGAAATTTTCCATACAATGTTGCAGTGATTTTGCACAATATTGTTGTCCACCGCTAGTTGAATAGGCATTGTATCTTTCATCCTTCTTCTAGCCTTGCAATGCAATTTCGTCATCGTTGAAGCTACATACATTGTTTACTGGTTCAGTGAGTGCTTATTCTTCGTTGGTTCGTCGGTTGTTGCTTGTTGTTGTTGTTTGGTTCACAATTCGACCTGTGCTTATGCATTTCATCACTTCGGAGTAAGTTTCCTTGCCATAGTTTCATTTTCTATTCCTTGATTGTTGTTCAGTGTTTACAGTTTGCAAGTAAGAAAGTTTGTGTATTTCTACTGGCAAGCTCGTCATATGTTTCTGGTTCCTTCTGTGCTTCGACTACAATTTCGTAATCGTTGGAGATACATATGTTGTTTACTGGTTCAGTGGTTGTTGCTTGTTCGTTGGTTCATCGATTGTTGGTTGTGTTTGTTTGGCTCAAGTTTATGCTTTGGGGCCTTGGGGCCATAGTTGGGCCTGTTCGTGCTTTCTCGCTAGTTTGGTGCTTGCTGTTTTCTTTTGTTTGATTCGTCTTTGCAGGGTTGGGGTCCTACGCCGGTAGTTGGAGCTATTTTGTTTTTTGTATATTATTGTTTTTTGGGCACTTTACGGTGCTCAGCCCCTACACCCACGAGTCGACATGAAGTTGTGTTATTTGCCCTGTCTGGCAAGGTCGATATCTATTCTACTATGATATTTTGTTGGTGCTTCATTGTTGACATGAAAGAAAATAGCTGCATGAAAAATAGTTTGAGAAGTACATGTGAGATTGCAATATCCGTTTTTTTTTTTGTTAAAATAAAACATATGCAGGTTGCATTTATAAACCATATATGGTGAAATGTGCCCATATGACAATACATGTTCTTTATCCTCTACACAGACTGGCATTCCCATGATACAATTTGTCTTGTACTTGAGATATGATATGTACATCAAAGATTCTGCAAAATTATATTTACATGTCTGGAAGCATATCTGGGTAGTTTGCCACGAAAAACCAAAATCTTGTATCGTGGGCACAACAGTCTGTGTAGAGGATAAAGAACATGTATTTCCATCAGTGGAAGCATATCTGGATACTTTTCCATGGAAAACCATAAATCATTTAGCTATGGCCATGCAATTTAATAATATTTTGTGGCTTATAATATATTTTGGGCAGGGAAAAAAATTACATATTTATAGCTATGGATGGAGAAGCGCAAAGGTTCATGTTTCTGCCTATCTTCTAGACTATTCATTGAGTCTCTTTTACTGTATGTACATATTACTTGTTCTCCAATGCATACCATCTTCCATTCATGTTCATTATATTTTGTGTGTTCCCACATTCAAACAAACAGAATAGCTGAAGAAAACAACGAAGTATTGACTGCATCGGTTGAAGAGGAGATATAAAGGTGCATGCTTGTACTGTTATTTCATATTGCATTGTTTTGTATTTCATTTATTGTCTGTATATGTGTTCACCTAGTTTATTGTATGTAGATGTTGCGTACCTTCCTACATAATAACTTATCTTCATTACATGTCTTCCTGCATACTAACCTACTTCATGCCCGTTGCATTTTCGCTGCATTGGTACATTTAAACAAACAAAATGGCTGGAGAGGACGATGGACTCTTTGGAGGGAATGTAGATGATGAATTACATAAGTGGATACCTATACTCTTATTTCATATTCCAGTGTTCAATTTTTAATTTACTGTCTATATATTTGTTGTGCTTGTTGTGTTGCTTTCCACCCTTTTTTTTTTAATTTGTTCTTTTCTTCCTTCAAATACAATATCTTTCTATGTATTGTCATGTCAATCGTATTATGTTTGTTGTTACATTGGAATAAATATAATTGTTTCTCTTTATTTTACATGTCTGTCTTCATACTAACTTGCCTTCATGTCCATTGCATATTCGGCGTTGCTACCTTGGAAGAAATAGGTTGGTTGGACAGGAAGATGAATTGTTTTGTGCAACAACTGAGGGTTCTATGGTACAATTTTTGAAAAGGTATACCAACCGTGTTGGTAAATTAAATATACAAACCGGGTGGGGGCATATAATATTAGACTAGAAAATGATGGCTTGGCAGCAATGGGCCTTTTTGCCCTCCCTATTTCTACTTTTTTCCATTTTCTATTATCCATTTTGTTTTCTAATTGATCTCCTTGGTATTTCTGAAAATGCCTTGGTGAATCGGTTGGCAGACTAACAGTTTCATATGTATGGTCATGCTTCTACCTTATTCCATACTTACCCACTTTGTTGATTGCGGGTGTTGGGTTCAAGATTGCTCCCCTAGCTTCTGGGGGTCCGTGATATACAGATTGGTCATGGTGCCCCGCCCTCATGCCTTGTTTACTGTTACACATTTTTCCAGTCAAAAAAATCATATGCATACAATTTTACGCTTGTTTAGTCCTTCTGATGGACAGTATATAATGCATATGCTTGTTTAGTCCTGATGTTCATCTGCACATGCCTGCATCAGAAAAAAGTTGGACTAGTGACATGGCCATGAGCAGTCAGTCATCCTAGACATCAGTGTTAGAGCAAGATTTGCCTCACCCTATGCAATCTTTCAGAGAGGGCCTTACTCCATTTCCCTATGTAGACTTACTTTCCCTGATTGATGAATCCAGAGACAAAAATAAATATTTTCCACTTGTACACACCTTGCAATCTATACAACAAGCGTATATGTTGGCTTCTCCACTACAACCCATGTACATTGAGATTTGTGCCAGAAAATCAAAATTAAAAGTTAGGTTTCCATGTCACGACAGGAGATCTTTGATCCTTGGGCTTCCACATACTGGAAACATTCTGACTCGGCCCTTCAGTTGCATTTTGAAGGCTATAAAGAAGCCAATTCCGAGCTATGGAAAGGGGAGAGAATTCAACTTTGAGAGAAAAGTTACTCTGGAGAATTTATTACTTCATTATTGAGTCTGCATCCATTTGTCCATTAATTCTAAACACAGTGTTCAGCCCCGAAGCTCTTCCCTTATTGATGGAGAGCCTCTTTGTCTCCCTTATATGATATTGCCTTTGGTGGAGGATTGAAGTTGTGGAGGCCCAATTGGAAGGAACTCGGTTTCTTGGTTCCGAACCGTGCCGATACATAAGTCTGTAATGTTTTCACTTCTGTTGATCATTTATTAATAGAAATACTCATTTCCCGTCCAATTGATATCTTGCAAATATATGTATTATGATCCATGAGCATGTTTGTTTTGAATATTAATGGATTATGCTATCTAATGTGCTAACCTTTTATATCATCACTATATGCTTTCTTTGCTTGTTTGTTGAGAACTTGTTGCAGGTATAAAGCTTTGGGTCAAAGTGCTCAACGGTGGACATCATCAAACGTTTGGACGAGGTAGGCCTCTTTCTTACCTCCTTTGCACAATAGTTTATATAGCATATTCTCGAATTGAGTCGATTTCTACAACCACTCCTGTTTGTTGTGGTTCACCCTAGCCATAGAGAGATTTTCCTCGTAACAATCAACATACCGACAAGGCCAAAGGTAAATATGCATAAGCTTTGTTGCTAGTATGTTTACCAAGAAAATATCCTCGACCATTTATTCATCTATGGCATGGTGAATATGTTGATGTCATCTGCAATACATGGTTTGTAGTTCACAAGAAGTATCAACAAGTACAAGCGAGACACTGAACATAGCGCAGGTTCCACAGACTAAGAGGTGTGGTTGCAAAACTTTGGCTCCATAGTTCATCAAAGCCATGCATGTACTTGTAGATTTATGCCAACGAAAGAAGAATACAAAAAAAAAATGCACACTACCATTCACTTTAGTTTTCCCATTCAAAAATTGTCACCCAGTCTAGAGTTGTAACACCCAAAGTAATATCAATAGAGGACTTGAACAGTCGCCGAACTGGACAAGTGTTCGTCGGGGACATAATGGTCGTCTATAGCACCTACTTGGACAAGGCAAACAAAACTAGATCCATTATGTGTGATGACATGACATGCAAGGAGGCCATGATGACAGTGACACTGACTATTCCTACACAACTTGTCCAGAAACATGTAGAAAAGATATTTCCGGGTAATGGGATATCCATTACAAATTTAAATATTTTTCCTAAAACAGATATGACCGTTGTGATTGTGATCGGATTATTTCGCTCAACAAAAAAAGTATTTTGGAAAAATTCTCATTGTTTTTTCAGAATATCATTTCGTCCCGGACACGACTATCAGCCAGCTTGCACAAAGCAATGATATTTACCCAATCAAAACCATTGGCACAACTGTCACACTGGCAAGAAAACTTGGCTCACAACACATTCTCCATATAAAGGATGGAGATTCAGACAATGACAAGGAAATGATATTGCTTTCCATATCCAATTTTGTCCTTTACTTTCGCATGTGCATGTATCTTAGGTAAGTTACACAAATATTGCACTGTTCCATATTGCAGCTGCAATTGTTCGATACCTATTCAAATTTATTTTCACCAATGGAACAACAATTGCATAAAGGGTAGTTTCCACTTATGCTCTTCAAAAATATAACAAAGAAAAGGGATGTTAGAGAAATGATCTTTCACACAACCCAAGCAACATTTGTAACAGAGTTGCAAGTAGATATAGGACAAGATCTGAAGAATCTATCTAGATCTACAACTGTTGTGCATATACATCCACATAATTGTCCTCACTTTGCTTATACAAATAGCCTTCACCAAATTTCTGCGGCTTGTTTTATTTTTTTATTTTTTTAGGGGGAGGGTGCAGTTGTGTATTATATTGTTCAATGTATTAATTCCTATGCTCATGTTCCCAGGTTGAAGGTGTTTTGGTTGCAGTGAATGCGTACTCGACCCCCTTTGAACCTGTATGTGCGAAATGCAACTCTCCTGCTTCTGCCTCCACTTTGATAAGTGATGATGCGATTGATTGTCTACGATGAGGTGAAAAATGTCCATATATATATGGCCATTGCCTCAATGCTTCCATCTGAACCATGGACAACAAAACCTTGCATTGTATAGTTAGGCAGCCTCTATTACAAAATGTGCTTCCTAAGTTGGCAGAATTGTCATATGAAACATATCTACAGAAAAAGGCAAGCAGTGTCTACATGTTGCACGAATTTCAGATACACAACAAATTTACCTTAGATGAGGAAAATGAAATTTTTCATATCGGATGAAGAAGGAAAAAAAAACAAAACATATAAAACTTTGGCACGAAACTAAAATATCTCACGGGTCTCTGTAATATTTCTTCAACATCGAAACGAAAATAGCTCATGTGTTTTCTGTAATATTTCTTCAGCATCCAGATGAATGTTGTTCAGACTCGAGTTCCTGATATTACATGCGCATAAGATTGTTCAGTCCAAAAATGGGAAGCATGGCAACAAACCCCACATATCCCATGGCCCCGGTTAAGTCTTTTCTTTGTATATCAAATTGTTTGATGCAAAGGTCGATGCATCCTTCTCTATGGAATCTTGTGGGAACTTGCTTGCAACCTGTTTGGAGTTTAGTTGGTTCTTGGTTGTATGCTTCGTCTATCAATTTGTATATCGCGGAACTCCGAGTGTTGTTTGGAGGACATGGGACAATAGAACTACAATTTTTTAGCCAACTAGCTCGCAAATTCGCCTGTCAATTTTTATGGCGCTGTGACACAAATGTAATATGTGGCTTTTTTTAGCATTTGTCCTTCATCGATGAACTTGGTAAAATTAATCTACTGGAATAATTTGAAATCAACAAGTATATACTGTGCGAAGTCCAATTGTGCTATCATATCAACAAGAGGCCCTTAAAATTCAAATTGGTCATTGTTATGCTTACGGTGATAGAATTTAAAAGAACTTTGTTTTGTTTCCTTCATTTGTTTTTACAATAAGTGATTTAACATCCTTTGATAATTTTATGTAATTAAATTGTACACTATCAATATTTAATATTAATAATTTAGTATTTTAAAATAATGTTTTTAGATAATGTTAGATAGGATGACCAGCCGTAAACAATCACAATCTTGAGCCTTCCAGTCCTGGAGACGGTCTATTAATTTGTACATCGCGGAACTCCGAGTGCTATTTGGAGGACACATGACAATAGAAGTGCAATGCTGAGCCAACCAACCTGCAAGTCTGCCTGTCAATTTGTATATTGCGGAAATCTGGGTGCTATTTGTAGGACACAAAACAATAGAGGCCCAATTTTGAGCCCGCCAGCCTAAGAACCCGTGATCCAAAAAGTGGCTAAGTATGGAACGAGGGATCCATGCATGATCTATAAAATATCATGTCCATACTTTATAAAAGTACATATTTAGTATGTATTACTCGTTTCTCAGAAAATTTCTAGGTGTGGAAGTTGGCGGATGCACATGTTCAAATTTCCACATACTTTTATATTGCCAGCCCGACCGACCGCTTCCCCGTTTCAAATTGTACAAACTTTTTTGTCTAATTAAATTGTACAATATCAATATTTAATATTAATAATTTAGTATTGAAAATAATTTATTTAGATAGTGTTAGATAGTTGATAGGGATTACCATTCGTAAACAATCACAATCTTGAGCCCACCAGCCCTGGAGTCTCTATGTCAATTTGTATATCGCAGAGCTTTGAGTGTTGTTTAGAGGACACAAAATAATAAAAGTGCAATGTTGAGCTAGCCATCCCGCAGGTGTGCTTGTCAATTTGTATATTGTGGAATTCTCGGTGCTATTTGTAGGGAACAAAACAATAGAGGCCCAATTTTGAGCTCACCATCCCGAGAACCCACGATCCAAAAAGTGGCTAAGTATGGAATGCGGGATCCGTACATGCTCTATCAAATCTCATGTCCATACTTTATAGAAGTGCATATTTAGTATGTATTACTCATTTTTCAGAAAATTTCTAGGTGTGGAAGTTGGTGGATTCACATCTTCAGATTTCACTTACTTTTATATCACCAGCCCGACCGACCCCTTCCCTGTTTCATATTGTACAAACATTTTGGCTTGCGGTTTTCTGAATAGGCGAGTTACCGGATAGGCGGGTTCAATATTGATAATTTTATGTAATTAAATTATACAATATCAATATTTAATATTAATCATTTAGTATTTGAAAATAATGTTTTTTAGATAATGTTACATGGGATGACCATCTGTAAACATTCGCAATCTTGAGCCCGACAATCCTGGATTCTGTCTATCAATTTGTATATCGAAGAAATCCGAGTGTTGTTTGGAGGAGACAAGACAATAGAAGTGCAATGTTGAGCCAGCCAGCTCGCAAGTTGGCTTGCCAATTTGTATATCGCGGAACTCTGGGTGCTATTTGTAGGACACAGAACAATAGAGGCCCAATTTTGAGACCACCAGCCTGAGAACCCGTGATCCAAAAAGTGGCTAAGTATGGAATGAGGGATCCGTACATGCTCTATAAAATCTCATGTCCATACTTTATAAAAGTACATATTTAGTATGTATTACTTGTTTCCTCTGAGTGTTGTTTGGAAGACACAAAACAATATAAGTGCAATGTTGAGCCAACCAATCCATAAGTTCGCTTATCAATTTGTATATCACGGAACTCAGGGTGCTATTTGTAGGATACAGAACAATAGAGGCCCAATTTTGAGCCCATCAGCCCGAGAACCTGCGATCCAAAAAGTGGCCAAGTATGGAATGTGGGATCCATACATGCTCTATAAAAATATCATGTCCATACTTTATAAGAGTACATATTTAGTATGTGTTACTCATTTTTCAAAAAAATTCTAAGTGCGGAAGTTCGCAGATTCATGTCTTCAGATTTCACTTACTTTTATATCACCAGCCCAACGGACCACTTCCCCATTTCATATTGTAATAAATGAATATAAACTACCTGAAGTCCAATTGTTCTATCGTATCAACACAAGGGCCTTAAAATTCAAATAGCCCGCAAGTCTGCTTGTCAATTTGTATATCGTGGAACTGTGGGTGTTATTTGTAGGGCACGAAACAATAGAGGCACAATTTTGTGCCCGCCAGCCCGAGAACCTGTAATCCAAAAAGTCGCTAAGTATGGAATGAGGGATCCATATATGCTCTATAAAATATCACGTCCATACTTTATAAAAGTACATATTTAGTATGTATTACTCGTTTCGCGAAAAATTTCTAGATGCAGAAGTTGATGGATACACGTGTTCATATTTCCACCCACTTTTATATCACCAGCCCGACCGACCTCTTCCCCGTTTCATATTGTACAAAATTTTTGGAACGCGAGTTTCTAAATACACGAGTTTTTCTTTTAAATAAGATATTTAACATTCTTTACTAATTTTGAGTAATTAAATTGTACAATATCAATATTTAATATCAATACTTTAGTATTAAAAATAATGTTTTTAGGTAGTGTTAGATAGTTGATAGGAATCACCATCTGTAAACAATCGCAATCTTGACCCCGCCAGCCCTTGAGTCCGTCTGTCAATTTGTATATCGCGAAAGTCTGAGTGTTGTTTGGAGAACACAAAGCAATAGAAGTGTAATGTTGAGCCAACCAGCCTGCAAGTCCGCCTATCAATTTGTATATCACATAACTCTTGGATGTTATTTGTAGAACACGGAACAATAAAGGCCCAATTTTGAGCCCGCCGACCCGAGAACCCGCGATCCAAAAAGTGGCTAAGTATGGAATGCGGGATCCGTACATGCTATATAAAATCTCATGTACATACTTTATAAAAGTACATATTAAGTATGTATTAATCGTTTTTTTCAAAAAATTTCTTGGTGCGGAAGTTGGCGGATTCACATCTTCGGATTTCAATTACTTTTATATCACCAGCCTGACCGACCGCTTGCCCGTTTCATATTGTACAAACTTTTTTGTCTAATTAAATTATATGCTATCAATATTTAATATTAATAATTTAGTATTGAAAATAATGTTTTTAGATAATGTTACATAGTTGATAGGGATTACCATCTGTAAACAATCGCAATCTTGAGGCCACTAGCCTTGGAGTCCAATGTCAATTTGTCCATAAACAATTGCAATCTTGAGGCCGCCAACCCTAGAGTCTGTCTGTCAATTAGTATATCGTGGAACTCCGACTGTTGTTTGGATGATACAGAACAATAAGAGTGCAATGTTGAGCCAGCCAGCCCGCAGGTCCGCTTGTCAATTTGTATAACGCGGAATTATTGGTGCTATTTGTAGGGCATGGAACAATAGAGGCCCAATTTTGAGCCCGTCAGCCTGAGAACCAGCGATCCAAAAAGTGCCTAGGTATGGAATGCGGGATTCGTACATGCTCTATAAAATTTGATGTCCATATTTTATAAAAGTACATATTAAGTATGTATTACTCATTTTTTCGGAAAATTTATTAGTGTGGAAGTTGGCAGATTCACGTCTTCAGATTTCAGTTACTTTATATCACCAGCCTGATTGACCGCTTCCCCGTTTCATATTGTACAAACTTTTTTGTCTAGTTAAATTGTACAATATTGATATTTAATATTAATAATTTAGTATTGAAAATAATGTTAGATAGTTGATAGGGATTACCATCTGTAAACAAGCACAATCTTGAGGCCTCCAACCCTGAAGTCTGTTTGTCAATATGTATATTGTAGAACTCTGAGTGTTGTTTGGAGGGCACAAAACAATAGGATTGCAATTTTGAGCTAGCTAGCCCGCAGGTCTTCTTGTCAATTTGTATAACGCAGAATTTTGGGTGCTATTTGTAGGGAATGAAACAATAGAGGCCCAATTTTGAGCCCGCCAACCCGAGAACCCGCAATCCAAAAAGTGGCTAGATATGGAATGCAAGATCTGTACATGCTCTATAAAATATCATGTTCATACTTTATAGAAGTACATATTTAATATGTATTACTCGTTTTTCGGAAAATGTCTAGGTGTGGAAGTTGGTGGATTCACGTCTTCAGATTTCACTTACTTTTATATCACTAGCCCGATTGACTACTTCCCTGTTTCATATTGTACAAAATTTTTGGCTCGCAATTTTCCAAATAGGTGAGTTACTGGATAGATGGGTTCAATATTGCGTTTCCATTGTTCCGCCGCCTACAAACAACACCTTGACTTCCGCGATCTACAAATTAGCAAACATTTTGAAATAAAATAATATATACTATGCGAAGTCTAATGGAACAATCATATGAATGAGAGGACATTAAAATTCAAATTCGTCATTGTTATACTTGCGGTGAAGCTAATAGTACATAAAATTTACTTAAACATCCAAAAAAATGATTTTCTTGTAACTTTTTGATGCTTCTCTTATACAAACAAATCCTGGAAACTATAAACATCACTCACTGTATCTATTCCTTGATTAAAGAACCTGTTAACATGTTTACTGCACTCCATAGTTACTGTTAAGACCATCAATGGTGCTTTCTTACAAAAATTCATGCTTCCAAAAATTGCCATCCGCTTTCTCTTTTCCCTCTTCTTTGCCTCCCTTTCTCATTTTTTCGGAAAATGTCTAGTTGCAGGATTTGGCGGATTCACATCTTTAGATTTCCATTGTTACTTTTATATCACTAGCCCGAACAACTGCTTCTCCGTTTCATATTGAACAAACATTTTGAATCGCGAGTTCCTGCATAGGCAGGTATATCTTCTGGCCCTTTTTTTTATAACCCGCCCAACCGCTTTCCATACTTGGGCATTTCTTGGAATCTGTTTTTCCGGTTCGTGGTTGGATGAAATGTACAATGTTTGGTTGCAATTATCCATCACCACTACCTTCGTACTTATTTCCAGATATGAAATTATTAAGATTTAATGCTAGAAGATTTGTCATTACTACGAATTAAACCAAAATTTGCGGAGAAGAGTGTTATCCTTTCCTAGTATTCATTTCAAACATGATGCAATGTGTTTTGTGTGCTGACCGGTTGGCGCCTTTAAGAAATCTCTAATTATTAATCTCTCTTCATCGTCACCACCACCTTCGCACTTTTTTCTAAATATGAAATTAGTGAGCTTTAATGGTAACAGATCATTCCGCACGAACCCTGGAGATTATCATTGATCAACGAAAGGCTCGAGGAGATATTCCATTGATACACATTAAACCATAATTTGTGGGGGGTTATATTATCCCTCCCCAATTTTCATTTCAAACAACATCTGGAGAAAACGGTAAATTCCCGTTAACTTATGGCATTAGTTTTGTCCAGATACATTAAACACATTCGGGCATAATGGCCAGAGGTTCCAGTATTCCAGGGCATATTCTTACTACTCATCTCCCTCCACCCAGGAGCAAAAAAGAGATGGTCCCTTGGTACACCGAGAGATATATTTCAAGCCAAATAATTCCAAGGAAAACCTGCCTGCTCAAAGAACCTGCCAAGTTGCATTGATGGTTGGAATAGAGGTTGATCTCATGGATTCTGAGCCGGAAGAAGATGATCTGATGGACGATGATACGAAAATGGATGATGGAAATGCAAAGACTGTTCCCACTCCTATGCCCAAACTGAAATCAACCATAACGGGCATAATTTCCTGTCTCAGTGATGGCAATCCTAACAACACAAAAAGGAGTTTTAGAAAAGAAATCGACGTTGAATGCAATAGCCGCTTTGTAGCTCGAAAGTAGGAATTCCAGAGGTCCAAATTAGTTTGTTCTAGGCGGAAGACTTTAATTGTAAGGAAATGATATGTTGATGCTCCCATAGATATATTTCAAGCCAAAAAAAATTCAATTGTGGGACCATTGTTTTTTTCTCTGGATATACAATTAACATCTTCGAGAATGAGGACCAGAACTCCCACTGGTGCAAGGCGTATTTCTACTAGTCATATCCTTCTAGCCAGAATGGACTAATTTGGGTTTTTGAAATTGAACGTGCAACCTGTGTCCCTGAAGTTTTTTCTACTGTGTAGAGGTGGTTTCTAATTGTCTCCTAAATTTCATTTAAGGGCTATTCCATTTTCCCTGCAACGTTTTCCGTCTTCTTCCTCACGGGAAGCTTCTGAAAACTATCAATTTTACCACAGGATGATTCATCGAGGAGAAAACTAAAAGGATCAATGTTTTGGCCAGAAGAACTGGGTCCAATTTCTAAGGATAGATGTACAATACTCAGTGTTTTTTCTATTTTTTTTTAATGGATTTAGTATTAAAAACAATTTCCTTGGAATCTTCGTTGTTGGTTCTTTTCTGGATTTAACGTCTCTTCTCATTGGCATGGTTCAGTGGTCTTGTAGTTCTTCGATATTGTATTTAATTAGGTAATTTGTTCTAAGATGGACCATCTAACAATTATATGAAAATGTACTGTGTCAATCCACCCAAATTTTATGCAAACAAAAAATGGATTACACACAGTTTCAAACCAACATTAAATTCTATTCGCAGTGCAGAGAGAACATAGCAATACCAAAGTACAATGTTGCAACAAAATCACCATTCTTGTTTCTAGACATGCAATTATTAAGTTTAATACTTAAGTTAATATGTTACAGTCATGGAAAAATGTATCAAGAACACACTTACACCCACACGTTGCAATAAAGTCTAATCTTCAACAAAGCATTTGCTGATAATTAGTAGAAAATGAAGTTTAATACTTAAGATAATATGTTACATTCATGGAAGAATATATCGAGAACACACTTACACCAACACGTTGCAATAAAATCTAATCTTCAACAAAGCATTTGCTAACAATTAGTAGAAAATGATGGTTTTGCAACAATGGGGCTTGTTTGAAACCAATGCGCACTTACGAAAACTGCCCTCCGCCTTTCTATTTTCCCACTCTTTTATCCCCTGTAGTTTATATTCCTCGTTACTCAATCATTTTTTTTTTTTCGAAAATCCCTTGTTGCGCAGGTTGGCAGATTCACGTGTTTCGACGGAGCGCTTCCCCTTTGTCTAAATTGGGTCTCGATTGTTTTGTGTCCTACAAGTAGCACCCAGAGTTCCAGAATATAAAAATTGACTGGCGGACTTGCGCGTTGGCTGGCTCAACATTGCACTTCTATTTTTCCGTCACCTCCAAACAACATTTGGAGCTCTGTGATATACAAATTGACACATGGACTCCAGAAATGGAAAACTCAATATTGCCATTGTTTATGGATGGGAAAGTGCTAAAACGAGCCACATACTAAATTTGCATCATAGAAGTTATATTAAAGGGAAAAGTATTTCCTCTATAGTTCTATGTCCTACAAAAAACACCCAAAGTTCCGCACTATGCAAATTGACAACCAAACTTGCGGGCTGGCTGGCTAAAAAAATGACTCTGAGTTTCGCGATATATAAATTGATAGATGAAGAATACAACCAAGAACCAAGTAAACTCACAGATCATATTACTAGTCGTTGTTTTCTGTGTTGAATATATTGGGCCTTCTTTTCCGTCTTCTATACTTAGCCAAATATCTGTTTCTTTTTTCCTTTAACTTTATCTTTCTCGTCACTTATTCATTTTTTTGAAAATGTTTGGCTACGTGCATGCGCGGAGTTGTGGGTTCAAGTTTTCACTCGTGCTCTTATATCATGACACCCACCAACCACTTCCCCATTCCATGCCCAGACACTTCTCCAACCGTGGATTCTCGGTAGGCGGGCTCTAGATTGGACTTCTATTTTTCCATGACCTGCGAACAGTACCGTCACTTCCATGATATACAAATTTACAACTGGACTCGGATCATATCGTCTTCCGTATTATGGTCTACCTATCATGCTCTCTTCCGTGGTACACATTTTGCACTGAAAAATTCCAAGACATAAAGTTTAAGCATCGGGTCCTCATGTCTTTTGTGGAACTATTGTCACCCCATTTTGAAGCTCGTTTGTCCGCTTTCCATACTTCACCATTTCTTCAAATTTCTTTCGTGGATTGTCGATTTGGCGGGTTCAAGAAATATCCATTTCCTAATCGTTGTTTCCTGTGCTGGTGCCCTTTTGCAATTGGAAATTACCAATTATATATAAGATCTTATTTCTAGGCATGAAATTACTTTGTTCCTTGCTCTCCCCCGTCTCCGTGACCTTCACACTTGTCTATAATAAATGAAAAAAAAATGTTTTAATATATATATATATACATACATGTCTTCTTTCTAAATATTCAATTACTGACATTTAATTCTAACAACTCATCGTGCAGGAACCATATAGATTGTCATTGATGGGTGAAAAGCTTGAGGATATCTCCTATTAATACGCATTAAACCAAGATTTGCTTGGGGTTATATTATCTCTTCTGAGTGTTGATTTCAAAATCATGGAATCTCGTTCGCACGTCATCGCCTTGGCACGTTCAGGAAACCTCCAATCCTTAATTTCTCTTTGTCGTACCTACCACCTTCGCATTTCTAAATATGCAATAAGAAATCTTTACTACTAACAATTCATCATGCACCACCCATACAGGTTGTCATTAATTAGTGAAAGGCTCGAGGAGATTTCCCATTCATAATAATTTAACCAAGATTTAGTGGGGAGTTACATTATTGGCTCTAACTGTTCATTTCAACCATCGTCTGGAGGAAACCAATGTTTACATAAACCTATGGCATCATCTCGAAAAAAGTTTTGTGGTGATACAGTGAACATCTTCGGGCGTGAGGACCAGAACTTCCAGTGGTTCAGGGCATATTCTTATTACTCAAACCCTACCACCCAGAACCAAGTAATTTGGACCTCTGGAATTTCCTGAGCAGGCTATGTCCCTGAAGTTTTTTACTGTAAGGACCTGGTCTCTTGGTGCGCCGATAGATTTATTTCAAACAAAAGAATTATTCCACTGTGAGAACTATCTTCTGTTTCTTTGTCACCTCAGGTCTTCCACCAGATGTTAAGATTGTCGGAGCCAACATTGACGTTCAGAGGAGAAGATTGCAAACAGTTCCTAGAAAATCATAATAACGGGTTGGACCTGTTGCCCCATTTATTGGAAGACCCGATTCTAGTTCTTGAAGATATCACAAGCTTGCAAGTTAGTTCATTTAGAAATCCATTCTGCCAAATTTCTTGGTTGTTTACAAGAATAACGGGATAGGAGTCCACAACAACTGTTTCCCGGATGGCTCTTTATATTTTGTATTTCACATTCAAGGAACAAGCCATTTTTTATCGGGGCAAGTTAATTTCGCATGAAATTTGTTCCCAATTGTCAAGCTTCAAAAGGGAAAATAAATTTTATATGTCGTCCTACTTAGTTTTTGCGATAGCACATTGCTGCCAGTTTCCAGAAATGTCTCTATCCAAGAATGTCAACTGGGAATTCGACCCAGTAACATTCTGGTACCAGGTCTTGTGGAAGCACAAGGCTTCCCACTGTTTTTATGAGGTTTTTAATGGCTTCGTGTCTGTTTTCAAATTTTTGTTGTTAGGAGAAAATGCTCCCCACATTCAATAGGCAACCTATTTTTTGGACAGGAAGGGGACACTTGAACATTTGGATAATTACACTGTGATAAGAATTTTCAGCTCCACGGAAAAATCATCTCTCCTTCCATGTCACATTACAGACAGAATGTTCGTTGCAAAAGTAGCATGGAAATACAACTACTGGTTGCATCTATTGCAAAAAAAGAGAAAAAAACAATTCATTCCTCTGCCTTGGAAAGTCGAGGAGTTCGTGTCGAAAAACGTCAACAAAATCGATGAATTCATAGTGCATTCTAGCAACCTCAACCTGATATATGCTGAATCCTAAGAGGGTTCGACCCCGATAATAGTTTTTGATAAAATTTACAAACACTTGGCCTCGATGATTGTTTTTTCAAAAAACACATTGGCTACAACTCTCCTGCTTCTGATGTCGGCGACCTAGACACACTGTAGAGCAGCACTAAATTGTACAGGCAATAGGGGAAAGGCCTCGGTGATAAGAGTGTTCAATTGGAAAATAACACTCCAAAAAGTACAACATCCCGGAGCATTGCTCCAACGGCCCACCATAGCAAAAAAGATACTCAGAGTTCTTCAAACGGAGGATGATATAACGACTCTCCTCACTTTAAAATTGATAATTCTACAAAGCTTTCAGTAGACAAGAAGAGAAAAAAAAATGTGGGAGAGGCGGAAGAGTAAGAAATTCAGAGTGAGAACATGGAACTTGAGACTGACCTAGATACTGTGCTTTGCTACCTTGACCAGACTGGAGATGCCATCCATCATAGTCATCCAATGAACATATCTGATACCGAAAATTTTGACGAAGATGAATCCTTCATGTTCTAGATAACTGTTTTTGACAGCCAGTCCAAACAATTGATAATTGAGAAAAAATATGTAAAAAATAAGAAAGCAAAATCTCGTTCATAGGTTGACCTTGCCAACATGCGACTGTCCCAAATATGTCAACTTCACAAGGCAAGCGAAGATGCACTTCATGATTCCATTGGAGGCATCGAGGTCGAGAATGCCAGACTGAAGGATCGGGTCAAGGAATTGGAAGAGGCTTTGATTCATATGACATTGCTTGCCAATCCTTTGGAAATAGCCATGCTTTCCACCCCTGCATCCAACTTAAAAGGATCCTCCATCCTCCTCACATCCTGTAAAAGATATGTGGATAATAATATCAAGAAAAGAACGGAACTGGTTATTGAGGCATGGAAAACATCACAAACCATCACTTCGCTTGGAACTAGGGAACATAGTTTGCTCGAACATTTGCAGGCAGAGTTAAAAGATGAAGAACATTTCTATTTAAATGTGGTCCTTCCTTTTGGTTCCATTGTTAACAATATGATAGAAACAAATATAAGACGATAAGATCTTCCATCCAAAAACTAGATCGGTCAACTAAATGCATGCTGGAAAGAAAAAGTGAAGAACTTGCATCTCATTGTTCAGTCATCTGAACAAGCTATATCAAAGAAATATAAATTATTCACAAGGTTGTGAAGAAATAACTTAGCCGAAAGGACCAATGAATTCCAAGACCTTGACTTAATCGCAAACTCCTTGCCCTTAACTAGGAAAGAGTTCGATAAATAGGTTGATATGTTTAAGGCATTATCTTTGGAAAAGTTTTACAACATCATTGAATATGATCAAGCTCACATCGACGACTGTCTAGTCGACTATTCAATACAAAATGAGGTAATTCATCAGGCTCTGTGTAGTCTTTCTATCAACTTCCAGGAATTAGAAAACGATCTTTTCAACATAAAAATTCGGAATGAGATCAACGTCGCCCCAATGAGAACCTACATTGAAGAATGGCTGGAAAGGGAATTGAAGCAGGCCACCGACGAAAGGCAATAGGTAGTTGCCACGATTCCAGCATCCGTCGACGACATCAATGAAACGATAGCCACAAGCAAATAGAAAAAGGGCTCATATGTAACATCATTGTAAGTCTACAGATAACATCCTGCTTTGTTTATCAACCCAGTTATTCCACTTTTTTTAATATAAATGTGTAGCCAAACACTTTTACCTTTCAATTTTTTTTTCCATTTGTTTTTTTGCATGTATTGCACTCTATCTTCTTTCTACAATCATGTTTCTTGTACATATTTCTCTTATGGTCTGTAGGAGCCCCAATTCCAGTCTATATGACAAACACATTGAAATTTCCAGTAATATGTAACAGACTTTTATTTTTTGACATATTTCAAATAAAATTGTTTCAAATGCATTTCAATTTCCAATTTCTTTTTATAATATATACTTTAAAATAAATAAATGGTTCTCTACATGCCACGTGTCATTTACTACATCGATACCACGTGTGCTTCATGCTGCTTGCCACAAAATTTCCATTTTTTTCTTCCACTATGCACAAATTGTATTTTGTTATATACTTTCAAAACATCAATGGTGTTCTACATACCACATGTCATTTACTGCATGGATACCACATGTGCTTCATGTTGCTTGCTACTTTTTCCTATCCCACTTCAACCCGGCAGGGACTATGATGCCACACATCCTTGTTTGTATATGTAAACTTAATTTTATTACACAAGTTTGCCTACTTCTTTTGTGTTTGATTAGTTTATGTTTGATTTCATTATTTGTATATGTAAACTTAATTTTGTAACATAAGTTTGGATTTTTAGTAAAACATTTTCTTATTTTAAATTTATTATATATAAAAAATAATAAAATAAAAATATTTATCTTAATTTTAAATTTTTTATATATAAAAAATAATAAAATAAAAATATTTATCTTAATTTTAAATTTTTTATATATAAAAAATAATAAAATAAAATTATTTCTCTTTATTTTAAATTTAATATATATATAAAAAATAATAAAATAAAAATATTTATCTTAACTTTAAATTTATTATTTATTAAAAATAATAAACAAAAATTAATGTAAGTTTTTATATAATTTGAAATATTAAAAATTTAAGAATATTTATGTTATTTTTTTATTTTATTTTTAAATAAAATATTTCAAATTTTATTCTTTTACTTTAAAAAAAAAAATCATAGTTGATAAATACATAAACTATGGAAAAATATACATGAGCAATTTGCTCCTTACTACTTGAACTAGGTTTGATCATTTTTGTAACCCTTTGTCTAAGTGAAGGTTACTAGTACATATAAAACTCAACAAAATTTAATGATTGACTTGGATTCATTTACCCCTTCTAGATATATACCTTGGGTTCCATATATATTTTTTGCGTACCTAAAAATATCATTGGATTCCCCCCCCTTGTTCTTTTGGATATCTTTTGATTCAAGTGAGGGGATTTCAATTAATGGTGGAGCGATTAAGTGTAAACTCCTCGTGACATCTAAGCTAGATGGGAACACAATTTGTTCCTTCTTTGCATTTGAATTGTCGAATTCATCATGTCCTTTTATACCATTGGAAGGATTTATAACTATGGCTATTTGCATTATAAACACGGAAAATACTAGGCCCTTATTCAGGCCACCACCCTCAAAGGGAGGGTTGAGTAACTAACTAGATGTTGTTGGTCTAAGGTTAGGTACTCAATTCATTATTGTTATTCTAGGGTTGGGTACACGAGTCACTATTGTTGGTCTTGATTGTTTTACATGATATTTTGAAGCTACCTTTGGAGGTTTCTTCTCCAATGATCACCATCCTTTGATTTTATTTCTTTCAACACTTTCGTTGAGAGGGACAAGGGTTATTCAACAAGAACATTACAAATGGATCATAAGTCCTATGATGAAATTTGTCTAATGTATTTCCAATATTTTCTTAAACTTGATGAATCTACATATGGATGGCGAGATTCAAAAGTATCACCCACATTGAACTTGTTGTGGAAATCATGATATCGAGTTAAAATCCAAAAAACATAATTTCATGAACAAACCAACTTTGTCCTAAATCCATGATCACTCTCCTAAAATATTTATTTAATTTTAATGACATGAAAAAAATAACTTTGGAAAATGACTTATCAAATATTTTTTGATACATACTTTTAATATCATTTTTTTATTTGGGGAGGTAGGTGCGAGGGGCTGCTATATGGCCCTAGATAAATTAGGGATTTTTTTTTTCTTTTGGAACATGGGGATTTCTTCAAACAACAAAGAAAAGGAATATGCGTTATTGCAGGAACTTCATATTGCAAAAAAAAATCAAATATCTCACTTGAATATTACTAGGGACTTAAAGAACACTATAAGGTATTTCATGGCAGGTTATTCTACAAAGGATGTGGGTTTGTTGGCCATCATTATTTGCATCAAAATCATTCTCAAAAACTTCTCACCTCACCTGTTGGGAGCATGTTGATTTTGAGGAAGAATCCAATTTTGGAAAGTAAAGATTAAATTACAAAAGTATAGCTGGAAGGAAAAGAAGCACGTGCGAGGGAAAGCCGCATGCAAAGGAGGAAAGAATGCAAGGTACGCATGCATGAAAATCTAACCACATTAGGGATAGGGTTTCTATAAGAGATTGTAATGGTTGATAAGCCAAAAATAAGTATAAATAAGTACCTAGGAGGTCTAGGTCGGGGGTTCCAGAAGGTGAGAGAGCATTTTTTTTGCTTGGCGAGGAGAATGATTGTAATATTTGAGGCCTTTTTGTAAGTTGTTGAGATGTAGGAGATCCAAGTAACTAGATCCCGAGGGTTATATCGCAAGCTGAGGTGCCTGGTGCAATCTAGTCAACCTCACAGGGGTTGTGGAACCTGTTTTGTGATTGTATTATTTGAAACTGTAGTGCACGTGACGCCATATATTATAGAACCATAATAAAAGATCCTAAGAGACAAATCTTTGTGGATGTAGCCCAGGATGGGGTAAACCATGGTAACACCTGTGTTATATGTTGTGATTGATTGCATGTTTACCTTTTGTAAGTAGTTAGACTATGAATGGATGAATGGATAATTCTATGAGATCTGTTATATGTTAAATATATTATAATTCATGCATAGACTTAACAGGTGAATGAATAGTAAGAAGAATAGGAAGAAAAACTAGATCAAGGCCTAAGAGGGTGAAATGAAATCCCATATCCCCACTCTTTCCTAAGTTGCAAGCATCTGAGCATTGCGGTCACCCATAGAACTATCTTGGGTGAGACTCTGCAGTACACTTTGTGTGTTATGTTGCCTTCTAGTTTACCATGAGGGCCGACAGTTTTAGAGGGATTTGTTGGAAGATATTCAGATCTGAACCTGGGTCAGCCCAAGAAGTAGTTAGAGAAGGAGTGACAACCAACAAACGGTTATGTTGTCAGCTGGATCTACATGGGATTGAGGGAGTGGGATTCGTGAAAGAATCGCGAAAATAATGAAGGTATAAAAAGGAATGTTTAGACCATGGAATCCAATGAAGGAGGAGATTGAAAGATGGTTGAAAACAAAGGAGATTGCATTTTCATAGAAGGATAACAAAAACCATAATATAACAATGCACAAATATCTGGAAAAGTACGTGTTTAGCGACCTACATGAGGTCTTTTTTTCTGTGATTTCCCACATGTGTTGCAGGAGTGGCTATTGAGGTTGAAAGACAACCACCCTACAAATCGAATCAGACATATCGAGTGGAATCCTATGGAGATCGTTCAGTTACAAAAAGTTGACAAAAAATTCACACACGTAGTAGATTTCTGGTTAGACAGTATTGTTGTAGGATTTATCACAGATTTTGTAGTAGATACTGTGAAGTATTACAATGCAACAGAGAAAGAGTTCCTAAAAGGACCTAGAGGTAGGTATATCATATCACTCTATACTTCAATAAATATCTTATTGTATAACAAAGGTGTGATGACTATGGAAGCATACAACTAAACTTCCCTGCGTGCATGGGGGAAGGGGGGAAGCACTGACAAGAGATGGATAAGGGAAAGAAGGAGGAGGCCTTGGACCCATTCATGATGGAGGAAGATCAGATCAAGAAGATCATGGAAACAATTGGAAAAAATCGCAGTGGAGCACCCTACCAATATAAGATGAATAATAAAAAGACATCCATAGCAGATAGAGAGGGATTGGAAAGTGATGAAGAAGAGGTAGAGGATCTTCGGACTGTGGAGAAGATTGAGGAAATCCTATGTGAAACATATGAAAGGAAGACAAGAGGTCCAAGGGTAGGAAAAAAATTCAGAACTCATATCCATGTCAGTGTCAGTGTGGAACCCATAACCCCATGTGCAACTAATAGACCAAAAATAACACCACCGTTTAGACAACCAAATTTTAGTAGAAGAAAGATAGTAGGAAGTGCACCCAATCAAGGAACAATGACTGGAGGAGCTAGTTTAGGAAGTGGTGGTCATGTATCCACGCCACACGGATTTCTTAGTTCATCACCGTTCAAAATGATAGGACATGATCCCACCATCCGGTTAGCTGAATTCAAGCGAGAAGCATCATAGGATCTTGAAAATCACTTGTTTATCTGTGATAAGATTTGGGAAGAAAAGTAGATCGCAGATGAGGATAAAAAACTTTTGCAGTTAGCTATCACACTAAGACACTACGCATTGGATTGGTACATGAGATTAGCTATAAATAGTCCACTAGGAATGACAAGGGTGATTGTAGATGTCAAGAAGATACTAATAAATTAATTTCAGAAGCCTAGCTCAGAGGATCAATATATGAATGAGATGATTGAAATCAGGCAGAAACTGGGTGCTTCTGTTTGGGAGATTGATTAGAGGTTTAAACGTCTTAAAGGTAAGATGAAGTATGTCTTGATTGATATGCAGCATAGACATCTCTTTGTGAACTCACTATTACCACATCTAAAGTACCCTTTGAGGCAGCATAAGTTTCAAACTTGGGCAGAGGCTCTACAGGTAGCCCTACAACTGGAAGAGAACCAGTATAAGAAAATAGATCCAACAATAGAGGAGTTGAAGGAGGATTTGAAGAACCTCACATTTCAACTAAACCATAATAAGAGAAAAGAGAAAAGAGAAGTTGTTTGGTGTACCACATGTAGGACATAAGGACATCATAAGAATGAGCTCCCAAATTTCGTGTAGTACATGGACACAGGGCTACCAAACCCTTTTCCAATAGGAGGACCATGGTGCGATATTTGTAAAACACATGGACATGACCCGTATCATTGTCCCATGATGCAGAAGTATCAAACAATACCCAAGAGTTCATATTTCAACTTTTGCAAATTAGTGGGTCATGATGACAAAGATTGTAGGACAATGGACTTGACATGGGAAAGAACGTCAGACACCTATAGGGTGCAAGAAGAAATGATGACAAGGAAAGTGACACCTCATTTTAACCAGGTACCACCTCCATACAACATTGCACAACCTCAGTATAATAACACACAACCATAGTATAACCCCGCATAGTATAATCATGTGCCTCATTACAATGCACCACGAGAAGATCGAGGAGGATATAGAGGTGGAGGACGAGGTAGAGAAGGATTTGGAAGAGGAAGAGGTCCATTAGTGTGCCACAACTTCCAAAAACTAAGAAAATATGCAAGGGAATGTCCACTTCTACTTGCGACATGCATGTACTTCCACGCAAAATACCATGATATAGAGGAATGTCCAACATTATTGGGAAAAAATCAAGAAAAGCGGAATCAGAACAATCAAAATGTTCAGTGGATTTCTGCATAGGTGAGGAATGATGGAAGAAATATCAACATAGTAACACGAGGAGGTGATAAGACAGGAACTGATGCAGTAACATGAGTCAACGCAACACCAATGGGTGAAGAGGAATATTGAACCACAAAAACAATTCGATGCGGGGAAAGAAAAATAAATATTCAAGGAGGCAAGGCAGGATTTCCTCAAGAAAGATGTTGCATCTACATCAACCACGCAACATACTTAGAATGTACCAATGTACGATATGCCCTTATATATGGAACACACCAGTGAAGTACCACCTATAGCGCAAGTAAGTACCATAAATATTTTTCTACAATCTTGTGTCAAGCTACTAAATGACCAATCATCTGTTAAAATTTTGCAAAATATGTCATAAAAATGTAACACAGGGGTAGAGGGGAAGTTAGAATAGAAAACAGTCAATCGCCTCCATAAAAGAAGGAGGAAAAGAAGGGAATTCAGACTGAATGCTAACATTGGAGATTTCAATATGGGGGATATCATAATGGATTTAGGCTCCGAGGTAAATGTGTTACCAAAGAAGACATGGAAGTGTATGGGAGAGCCCACACTAGGCTATTCACCTATCTAATTGAAGCTAGAAAACCAACACAGAGTTCTACCAATTGGAAGGCTTAAGGGTGTGATAGTAGATCTGGATGGAGTGTTCACTAAGGTAGACTTTGAAGTGATAGAAATAGTGGATGGAACAACACCCTATCCAAAATTTCTTGGCTTGGATTGGGAATTTGATAACCAATCCATAATAAACTTTAATAAAAAGGAGATGACATTCGAATAAGGAGAATACAAAGTCATTGTGCCATTAGATCCATCAGAAGGAGAAAGGATTGTATAACCCACTTGCTTAGATCTGGAGGAAATCAACAAGTTATGTAGAATCACTGTGCGATAAGAATATTATGTCAAACTAAATGCAGATGGAGTACTCAAATGGAGGAGAATCACATCATCTGCTTATGAATTAGATATAGTCTTGGAGAATTGGTAGTAGAGATTACATGAAGTATCCACACGAAGCTGCGCAAGAATAGACTGTGCAGTTAGATGGGTGGCTACAGAGATAAGAGAACCTCTGTGTTTTCATGGGGTGAATGAATTAGAAGAATTCCTAACAAGATACGAAGATGAAGTGTTATAGAATCAAAGGCCCTTAGCCCTAGGCATTTCACTCAATGAAACACCTACAAGTTGGTGGGTTGCACACAAAGAAATAGTTAAGGATTGGTACCAATGTAATCGACTATTGCACATTAGATTCGGCGTAGAGAAGAGGAGTTGTTGGCATAAGGGAAGACCCAGGGATCAATGCTTAAGGGCAGACCAACAAAACCCTAACTACCGACCCTTTCAACAACACCTGCGAAGCAGATGAAGTCTCACCCGAGGTAGAGACGGGGGTGGTTGCAAGACTCAGGTGTCTGCAACCTTAGCTGGGACATAGATATGTGATTCTATCTTTATAGGGCACTTAGCATAGATCATTCATCAATATTTAACCCTTATTATACTTCGCATACAGCACAGAGCTTCGCGGTGAGTTCTCGGATGTACAATATTTCATCACTTAACCATAGTAACCCAGATCAGATCCAGTAGATCGACACTAAGCATATTCATACATATAAGATATAACATTCATACATATAAGATCTAACATTCATACACATCTAAGAAGCATAAATCATAAGTATATCTATCTAAATATATGAAAGAACTTATCAAAGAAAGATATAAACACATCAAGTCAAAGCACAAAGCATAATACACAGATTTATGTGGTTCACCCCCACCCTGGGGCTACGTCCACCAACTCTTTTTCTTTATTAGTGTCTTCAATCGGTTACAGCACAAAGCCACTCAAAACCCTTACTTCACACAGGACATAAGATCTACGTAGCTCGCTAGATCCTTAATCCTTGCACTTCATCACAAAGCCTTCTACAACCTATTACAACAACTTTCACTTATTTATGCAAGCCTCTTACAATCATGCACAGATCATTTACAATCCACATCCGATGACACAAATCTAACTAATAGCACTAAACCATCGACCATCCTTACATTACCTAAATATCTATTTATACATTACAAAAGTGGGCCTAAGCATGGGTAAACCCACGGGCCGACATCCCTTTCCCATTACATTAAACCCAAAACCCTAAAAGGGGCCCAAAAGTGGATTGAGGTCCCGTGATCTCTTCTTTTCTTGGCGCCAACAGGCCCCCAACACTCACCTGTGACTCGTCCTAAGTCACTATGGTCTACGCAATTCTTCTTTGAAAGCCTCGAGCTTGGCCCGAGCTTCTTTGAACTGCTGCTTTGTTGTGGCCTCCTGCTGGGTGAATTCCAGGATCACTGTGTCATTTACTGGTCCTTCCAGGCATTGTTCTGTAATGATGACGACTTTCTCAAGATCTTCTCCCTGGCTTTCGATCTCGGAAAATAACATGCATGCCTTGTCTTGCACCGGTTGGATTCGCTGAGTGACTTCCATCACTTTGCTCTAGATCATATGTATTTGCTACTGAGTTATGTGTTTTTCATGAGATCTTTTCATTCTATCCACTACAGACAGGGCCTTTAGTTGTGCCTATAATGTATCTACATGTTGCTTTTCTTCCTGAAGTTGTGACTCTAGTTCATGTAACTCCAAATTCTCTATAAGGTTCTCATAATTCTAGGTGCTATGGTTACTGAGCTGCATGCACTCCAAGGCAAGAGCTTTCAATCGATCAACTGCACTGCGAGCAGATGCTTCTCGTTGGTCTCTTATCTCCTGAGGGGTCTCAGGCATAACACATAGTTCTAGATTGGCAATATGCTATTGAAGATTCTATATAACTTCTTCAAGTTGTGCCACCTGCTGTGGAACTCTCTCTTCAGCCTATACTTCGATAATAGTCACAGAGTAGAGAGCTCTGTTGACTATTTCCTTGACTTCAAGTTGCTTTGCGAGAAACTATTCCATGCTTTGTTGTAGCTCTGATTTATCTTTGTCCCACTGTACTTGAAGAACAAGTTTTTCTGATTCGGCAGCACTGCGTTGCTCAACAAGTACTCCCTGTACCTGTGTCAAAGCTTGTGTGGCTTGTGCTGTGTATTTTTGAGCTTGTCGAAGGTGAGATTCGACCATATCGACAATCTGGTGAAGTTGAGCTGGCTCATCTCCTGGTTCTATTGTCCCTGCTATAGAGGCACAGTGGGGACTGCGTGGCTAGACTAGAGTTCCTTCTGCACTCCTTAGAGTTCAATCTCTATACAGTTATACATTTTCTCCTGCTTCACCTCCTTCTTCTCTACTATCTCCTTTGAAGCATCATTTACCATTGCAATGATGAAATCAAAGTCATCCAACGTGAGGGTAGTTCGCATATTGGTTATAAGGGTTCTAGGTTTCTTTCAGGAGGAAGCTTTTAGAGGTGAGACCTTCCTTTTCTTTGACAAGTCTTCTTCGTCCCTAGGCAGTGGTACTTTGCCTTTCTGTTGTTCAATTTTTGCACCTTCTATATCTTCGCTATCACCTCCTTCATCTTGTGTGATAGAGGTAGTCCTTATAGATGCACTGTCTACTTCGTGAACCTCTTCAGGCTTCTTCATTTTGCTTAGTCCCAGTGTATCCGGTACAATATTTGGGCTATCAATATTAGAAAGCTCTATGGGGTTCGCTGGAATGAGAAGTTCTGCTGACCAATCCTTGGTGATCTCTTCGATGTCTTCCTCAGTCAACTTGTAATAAAACTACAACTATATATTGTGTTCATCAGCTCGCGTTGTTATATAAATGAAGTGGTGATCCGCGTTGAAATTCATTAAGGGTATGAATCTGTGGAGCATGTTCGGGGTAATGCGAGGTGTAGACTGGATGGAAGTCTTCAACTAGTTGTAGTATACATGGAAGATGAAATTCAACTACCATTGCTTGCTCATATCGGTCGAGTACCAAAAGGTGTTGAACCTCGCAGCCAAAGGTTCAAATGGCTCGGTCTCTGGGAAAGTGGAACCCTCTAGCATCTCCCATGCTATGAAGGTGATCAGTATGAGAGGCCAAATGAAATGGAACTCATACCCTTAGTCTTGCATTTCCCTGCAATCCAGTTCGAGATGATTTACAAAGTACTTCACCCAATTCATTTGAATTCCTTCTGCGCACTTCCCTGCGAGATCAACTACGAATCCAGTCACTTGGGTGGGCCGGTTCTTACGAACTAGATTTCCTGCGATAAGATGACAGGAAAGGTGCATTGCGCCGCTCTTAATAGAGGCTACCTTGTAGCCTCGCGTTCCCTTCTCGACATCACCATAGGTTTCTTTGATCTTCACTGCTAGCGCTTTGTCTGTGGTCTTTCCAGGATAAAACTCCTGTGGGTCAGAGCCTTGCATGATGAGTCTTGTGATCCAATTGATCAAGGTCGAATCCACTATGACACGGTGGTTCAACCACAAGTAGCCTCTGTGATAGAAATATAGAAGAAACTTTACACATGCAGTCACCTCCTGTTTTCTGCCAAAGTGCGGGATCTTCATGAGATTCATCAATGTTGATTGCACGAGGTTCTAGGTCCAAGACTGTGGGATGATCTTCGAGTTCTTTCCCTTCATATTCATTAGATACTTGTGTGGGGTGAGCATACTGTAGACTTTCCTATCACCGAGGTTGAAATCACTAAACTTCAACGCTGCAAGCTTGTCCTGATCGACACAAACTACGCACACCCCTTTCGGCAGGAATGCAGTGATCATAGCATACTCGAATTCTCAGGGCACACTATCACGGTTGATTTCACCACATAGAGGGGTAGGTAAGAAGGAAAAATGCTAGGAATTAGTTTAGCATTCTCATCGACCTATTGGGACGGTCCAACTCGAGCAGTGGATGGAGAAGCTACTACTCCTCTTATCGATGATGCTTGGACTCCATTGGACATTCCTCTTTAAGACATGACTCTCTCAATCCTTAAATCAAGGAGGACCTCTGTGATGGATTCTTCAACTGTGGTGAGCTCGTCGGACATACGCACTCGTGAAAAATAATTGGGGTCACGATGATCTCAGATACTACACTAATGAAAAATCAGATCGCAATGACCACTGTATACAATCACTAGTTTTGCGGGCTTCAAATTCATAGTTGGAAAAAGTGTTCTTCCGGGATGGTGCGATGAGCTAAATACGAAATTTGGCAATGGTCTACTTGCAACATTGATCTATCCGTTATGGTGCGGTCTAACGGTCTGGTGGCGATCCTTTAATGCTTTTATGTCCGTTCGGGGTGGAAGTAGAATGGGTATATCGGTCCAACGACTATATTGCTTCACCACAACAAAGTGCCATAGGTTGTTGTTCTAATATGACATCGAAGCTCCCATTCTGTAATTTTTCTTTCTACGATGTTCCATCTAGAATCTCCTGTAACTTTTCAATCTTCACCCTCTTATTACTTAACTTTCTAGCCTTCTTCCCAGTAATCTTCAACTCGGTCTGTCTTTTTCTGTTCTGATTCCTATATTCTTTTAGCATAGTCACTACACGCTATTGAGATTCTCTCCGGGGTAATAATTCTTCTTTCTCCAGGACATGTGATTCAGTCTTCTGCGAACCTTCTAACATTCTTTCAGCTTCGACATTGGGGTCTCTAGTGTCAAGGAGCTTCGATCTATTCTTCTTCTCTTCAATCAACTGTGCAATCTTCTTGGTCATAAAATATTTTAATTCTTGTTTCTTATGTTCCAAAACTTATTCTTATTCCTTCTGTCTAACTTGATCTCTGTCAATCCAAGGTTTTCCAAGTAACATAGTAAACGGGGCACTATCCTCAATAAATTTAATAATCTCAAAATCTTCTTTAGTCAAAGTTCCATTAGCATTCGTAGATATATAAGTGAGCCTTCCACATAGGTTTACCAATTTTCCTCTGAAGAGTCCTATTCCTCCTAGTGAAGGGATCATGGCAGGTTTCCCTATAGCTTCCCACGTTCTCTCTATCATGATATTCATCTGTGTTTCCTCATATAGAAAAAAATCAATGTTGAAGTCCCCTATCCTTAATTAGATGCATTCTTTTTCTTTAAATATATCTGATAATCTGACATGTCGGTGTTCATTCAGGGTTTCTTTCATCTGGATTAATACTTTATCTGATTCTTTCTGAGGTTCTGCTATCTCTGGATCTACCTTAGGGTTCCAATTCATTCCTTTGATCCTAACAATGATTCTGGGGAAATCCAATACTTCATGATCTAGAGCTTTGCAACAAAGACAACTAGGTCCTCCACCAAGGTATTCCTTAGCTAGATGTCCCAGTTTTCTGCAACTGTAACATAGGGTTAATCCTCTCTTTCTTGTCATTGATCCGCAACCTCTTCTCTACTTCGCACCAGGAGCATAGGGGCCAATCTGCAACAAATTATTTCTAGGATCCTACATCCATTTATTAGTCCAAACATTCTTTCTATGCATAGGTATAACATATCTATCACTATTCTTATCAGATCTATTCATATCAAACCTTCTTTCATCTAACAATGCCCTAGTTTTCAAGCTAAGACAAAATCTATCAAAAATACCTAGATCCATGCTCTAGAAACAAAAATTTCCACTTATCTTACTTCTACAGAGCACAAAGATTTCATATCTAGAAATTTCTTACCTTTATCAGAGCACACAACTTACAGATCTTACCTCTTTTAATCAGAAAATTCCACTTTTACCTTTCTTAGAGTATAAAGCGTTCAGATATTTCTTCTTTTCTTCAGTATCAACCTCTTTTCTTGCAGATCTAACCTATTTTCTTTAGATTTGACGTTTCTTCTTGGCACAAATCTTCACAGTTCAAGTAGAACACTGCGCACTAGGGAAACAGATCTATGCATAGAGATTTCTTTTCACAAATCTTCTTCTTCTCTAGTTCCCAGCAATCACAGTTTCAGGTCCCGACAATGGAACCATTTTTTGGCACAAGGGCAGACCCAGGGTTCAACGCTCAAGAGCGCACCAAAAAAACCCTAACTACTAGCCCTTTCGGCAACACTTGCGAAGCAGATGAAGTCTCACCCAAGGTAGAGGTAGGGGTGGTTGCAAGACTCAGGTGTCTGCAACCTTAGCTGGGACACATATCTGTGATTCTATCTTTACAGGGCACTTATCATAGATCGTTCATCAATATTTAACCTTTATTATACTTCGCAGACAGCACAGAGCTTCGCGGTGAGTACTCATATGTACAGTATTTCAACACTTAACCATAGTAACCCATATCAGATCCAGTAGATCGGAACTAAGCATATTCATACATATCAAATCTAACATTCATACACATCTAAGAAGCATAAAGCATAAGTAGATCTATCTAAATATATCAAAGCACTTAGAAAAGAAAGAGACAAACACATCAAGTCAAAGCACAAAGCATAATACACAGATTTATGTGGTTCACCCCCACCCTGGGGATATGTCCACCAACTCTTCTTCTTTATTAGTGTCTTCAATCGGTTACAACACAAAGCTAGTCAAAACCCTTACTTCGCACGTGACAGAAGATCTGCGCAGCTCGCTAGATCCTTCTTCCTTGCACTTCAACACAAAGCCTTCTACAACCGCTTACAACAACTTACACTTAGCTCTGCAATCCTCTTACAATTATGCACAGAGAATTTACAATCCACGTCCAATCACACAGATCTAACTACTAGCACTAAGCCATCAACCATCCTTACATTGCCTAAGTATCTATTTATACATTACAAAAGTGGGCCTAAGTGTGGGTAAAACCACGAACCGACATCCCTATCCCATTACATTAACTCCAAAATCCTAAAAGGGGCCCAAAAATGGACCAAGATCCCATGATCTCTACTTCGCTTGGCACTTCTTCTTCAACTAGCTGTCGTAGACCCAAAATAGGTCAAAATGACCAAGGTTATCCCAAAACTTGGTCAAGGGACAACATGAGCACTAAGATGTACATATATGATGGATAAGAGACACCAACAAAACATTTGGAGAAATGTACAACACTATGGAGGATGGCGCCACCAGAGGAATGGCATGATTACTTCATCCATACCTTAGAAGGAATTCCATAAAACGGGTATGTAGACCAGGAACTGCACAAAGGCATTGTAGAATGGACAACATTACAACATAATTTTATAGTAACCTTCTGATTCGAACATGAGAACCCCAACATTGATTCAACACTCAAACAAATAAGAGGAGTGATATTTATTGATGAACGAAAGGTGGAACGCATGACAAAGTATCAACAATAGAAAAGACAAACAATCAAAGAACTATTTTCATGCTATCATGTGGAAGAAGAAGCACCAGATGAAGATGACCCACACAACATTCATATTACAAAATTTGAAGGTGAAAGAGAGGTGGAAGGTCCATATTTGGAATCAGAAGTATTTGTTGCACCTATCAAAGTGAAGAAAGTTAATATTGGGACAACACATAAACCTAAAATGGCAAGTATTGGAGACTATTGGGATGAACAAACAATGGAAAGAATAACAGAGTTACTGCACGAATACAGTGACCTATTCCCAACAATGTTTAAAGAGATGAAAGGCATAGCATGAGAGCTAGGAGATATGAATATATGTCTCAAACATGAGGCTAGATCTGTCAGACAAATACCTTATAGACATAATCCAATATATAAGAAGAATGTGAAAGAAAAAATTCATAGAATGTTAGAAGCTGGAATTATAGAACCGGTATATGTATATGAATGGATAAGCCCTGTGGAAGTGCAAGAAAATAAACAAGGGGGGATAAGGATTTGTGTATACCTGAGGAAACTAAATGATGCTTGTGTAACACCCTGTTTCCCCCAGATTGTAAATATAACTAGACTGGCCAAGGACTATGGCAAACTCATAAGTATGAATATGTGATGTAAATGGACTTGCAGGAAGAGGTCAATGAATGTGAATAATATCTTGAATTTATTGCAGGAATGTTGAGAGGGGATGTGCAAAAAAGAGACCACGATGGCGGTGGAAGGCTCCTGAAAAGGTGGCGTTAACTTCCACCAAGAATTAAAATACCATATTTTGACTCCACTGGCCCGGAGAACCAAAAGAGGCTCACTGTCCCTGAAATTCAATGCCTCGCAGGTGTTATAACCCTAAAATGCACCATACAGGTTTACCTGGCATCAGGCCAACTCATGCCTCTTCCTAGCCAAAGCCATGCTGAGTATTTCCTCAAAAAACCACTCAAAACAAACAACCCGCGCCCTA
>SNQJ01S0018908.1:64896-91597 GCA_010110895.2 Picea sitchensis
AGACCACAAAGTGACAAGACACCTTATGAACTATGGTATGGGAGACCTGCTTCAATTAAACACTTCAAAGTCTTTGGGAGTAAATGTTACATAAAGAATAATGATGAGAACCTTGGCAAATATGATGACAGGGCTGATGAAGGTATCTTCTTAGGGTATGCTAGAAACAACAAAGGATACATATGCTATAATAAGAGGTTGTATAAAATGGTTGATTGTATTGACGTAAAAGTTGATGAGGGAATCCCAACAAGAGAGGTGTATAGTAATGAGTCCTCTATAGAAGACACAACTAAATTTGAAGATGAACAGGTCCAAGAATAAAAAAACGAAGACTCTGAATCAGATGAAGACACAGATACTCAGACAGACTCAAATCAGTAGACAACTTCAAATTTCTCCTCCAGAATCACTCAAAAGAATCACCCTGCAAGTCAGATAATTGGTGAAAAAGATGAAGGTGTACAAACCAGGAGAAAGCTAATCAAAAACACCGAACAATCACATATAGATTTCATATCCATGCTAGAACCCAAGAATTTTAATGAACCCAACAAACATGACCATTCGGTTAAAGAAATGAATGATGAACTTGATGAGATTGAGAAAAACAATACGTGGGAGATGGTTCATAGACCTGAAGGTAAAAATGTCATTGGCTCCAAATGGATCTTTAAGAATAAATTGAATGAGCAGGGACAAGTTGTCAGGAATAAAGCAAGATTGGTCTATAAAGGGTATGCTCAAATAGAAGGACTAGATTTTGATGAAACATTTGCGCTCGTAGCAAGGTTAGAAGCTATCAGAATATTTCTTGCCTATGCTTGTCATAAAAGGTTTAAAGTCTATCAAATGGATGTCAAGTCAGATTTTCTAAATGGATATTTAAATGAAGAAGTCTATATGGAACAACCAGAGGGTTTCGAACTGTCTGATAACCCTGACTTAGTATGCAAGCTGAAGAAAGATTTATATGGGTTAAAACAAGATCCTCGTGCCTGTTATCATAGACTGGATACGTATCTTAAAGACAAAGGGTTCAAGAGAGGAAAAATTGACAACAATATATATATCAAAACAAAGGGTGATGATCTTCTCATTGTGTTGGTCTATGTAGTTGAAATCATCTTCGGATGTAATAAGGATTCATTGGTAAAATGGTTTGCTTCTGCCATGGAGTCTGAGTTTGAAATGTCTATGATAGGTGAACTATCATTTTTTCTTGGTCTACAAATTACTCATAGGTCTGAAGGGATGTTCATTTCTCAAGAAAAATATCTAAGAGAAATGTTGAAAAGGTTTCAAATGGAAGATTCTAAACCTGTGGGCACACCTATGGTAACTAGATGCAAATTAATACCAAGGATGATGACTCACCTGATGTTGATCAAAGTTCATATAGGTCAATGATAGGCAGCCTGCTGTACATCACAGCATCTCGCCCAGACATCATGCATGTTGTTGGAATGGTAGGAAGATATCAGTCTACACCTGAACAAAGTCATTTGCTCGCTGTCAAAAGGATATTCAGGTATTTGCAAGAAACAATGACTTATGGTCTGTGGTATCCCAGAAATCATAATTTTCAGTTTTCAGATGCAGATTGGGCAAACTCTGTTGATGAGAGAAAAAGCACCAGTGGAGGAGAATTCTTCCTAGGTGACTCATTAGTAGCATGGCTTAGTAAAAAGCAAGGTTCCATTTCTTTATCAACTATATAGGTAGAGTACTTTGTTGCTGCTACTTGTTGCACACAGATATTATGGATGATTCAGACACTTGCATACTTGGAGGTAAAATACACTACACCGATCGCAATCCATTGTGATAACACTAGTGCCATCAGTGTGTCCAAGAATCCTGTATTCCACTCCAAGACCAAGCATATTCCCATAAAATACCATTTTCTGAGAGAGCAGGTCACCAATAAGGTTGTTCAGGTCCATTACATTCCAACCACAAAACAAATTGCAGACATCTTTACTAAACCCCTAGCCAAGACACCATTTGAATATCTCTGACAGAAGCTGGGTTTCATCCCATCTCACACCTAAGAGAGTCCATCCTATTAGGGGGAGCTTTGTATTGATTAAATATCTGATACCTCCTAAAAATACTGCAACAACTCAGGGGGAGCATGTTTTCTATGACATTGATGTCAAAGGGGGAGAAAAGGAGCGGTTTGGACAGGATGCTACAATTGGAGGTCCAAATAGATTATCGCAGTCATTTAGTGTTGCCATCAATGCCAAAGAGGGAGATTGTTGGCATGCTTTCAGGCATATGTGCTTGTCATTGATGGCAAGATCAGAGTATGGAGTGATGGAAAAACAAGGACAATGTAAGCTCAGAAGAGATAGTGCAGAGGTGCACGAAGATTGTAAGAGTGTGGTTGTTTATTTGATGGAAAACATGCAGGAAAGGAAGTTCAGCAGCACAGGGATAATTGCATGGAAAGATCAGAAGCGTAAAATCCATTTCGAAGTTTTGGATACCAGGCATTGGAGGAGTCAAGGAAGCAAATCACAAAAAGAATACTGAAACAATGAAATGTGAAACGCCAGAATACGTTGATCCGACTCCATTACAGAGTTTTGGATACCAGGAGATTGAGAAGTCAAGAGTTGAGACTCTTCAACATAGGAGTCCCAGAGTTATGAAATCTGGAATCCCAAATTCCTGAAAGAGGCACATCAACAAGAGTTTTAATGACCGAGAAATAACTCCATTTCGGAGTCCCAGATACCGGGAGTTGAAGTGTCAAAACACTTCACCACAGGAGTGCCGAAATGTCGAAACGGTGAAACGCGAAATGCCAAAATCGTAAAAGAAGGAGATAGTTCCGGATACCAGGAGTTGAAGTGTCAAAACACTTCACCATAGGAGTCCCGGAATCACGAAATGTGAAACGCTGAAATCCCGAAAGAAGGAGATGGTTTCAGATACCGGGAGATGGAGGAGTCAATTTTCAAGAATCCTCATCATAGGAGCCCCGAAGTTGCGAAGTGAGAAAATCTGAAAAGTTGATATGACTTCATTTCAAAGTTTCGCAGACCAGGACTTGGAAGTGTCGAGAACATTCACATCAAGAATGCTGAAATCGCGATATGCGAAATCACGAAGTGATTTGGGCCGATAGATCCAAGAGGAAAATGTGGCAAACCACGTCATAAAGGACAAGTGGAAGACTATGACACGTGGCACGATCAGACAATGACAAGTGTCGAGTTGATTAGGCATTTTAGGCCACTGGAAATCACAATTCTGAGTGACATGTGACAGCCACTCCGGTCACAACACATCATCGAGTGATGCAAGACTGACCTCACTCCGAGAGTTTTTGCTTCGGGAGTTTTAACTCCATCACTCCCCCAAAGTCTCGAAGGCTGAAGTCACAGAGCAGAGGATAATCGTCCGATCACCACGGATCGAGGACCCTTGATTTGGAGATTGAAGCGCTTATGTGATTGGAGAGGGGTCATATTCTGGTGGTCACATCGTCGAAGAACCGTAGAAGAGAACTCGAAGCGGCAAGATCCATTTTGGAGTTTTGGGGATTAGGACATGGAGAGTAACGAAATATTCACCACAGGGATCCCGAAATGCCGAAGTGAAAAATGGAGAAATGAACGCAAGATTCAATGAAGTCAATTCAACGGTGCAGATGAATTTGAATAAGATCGGAGGGCCATTGTTTCACTTCACAGTGTAACTGCTAGAAACAAATGATGGTTTCTGCCAGAGGATGAGCTTGTCTATGACAGAGAAGATGAAGAGTCTCAACTGCCAAAGAAGCCGAGGAATCTCGAGATAACACCCAGTGATGATGGATGCATGGGGTAAACCGATAGAGAAGCTGAAGAGTTACCATGATGATTAGGCAGAGCACTCATATTGAGCAGGAGATGCAGAACAAAGTGAGACAACGTGGCACACAGGAGATGGGATAACTTTCGAAGAGTGAAGTGGAGAAAACAACTTGATGTGGAGGAGATTTGGGCCATAGAGGATGCAAGAGAAAGGAGCAGATTGCATGCAGAAGGTGCAGAAAGAGTATAAGAATGTTGAAAAAAAAGAAGAAATGCATGAGGCTATTGAGTGTGATTGAGGTGTGAAGAAGGAGGTAGAACGCAGGAACATAAATGCACAGAAGGTGAATGGTGCATTGAAGGGACATGGTGCAGAGAGCATAAAAGGAAAAAGAACAAAAAGTGTAAGGAGTGTGCAGAAGACACTGATGCGGACAGAGCAGCGCAGTGTAGTACAATAGTGATGAGACCGGTAAGCCATTGAAGAACTTTATATCGTTGTAATAAGTATTAATAAAAAATATTTAGATTTGAGGGTGGTAGGGAGGTGCTAGGGAGGATTATTGTCCCGAGAGGTTCAAGTGGGTGATTGAACACAGGGAGTTGTAGCTTCCATCTAGTTGCAGCCAGAGAAACAAGGGTGGCAGGGTGGTGCAAGGGAGAACTATTGTTCTCTATTATACAGGTTGGAGCTTGTGTGACTGGAAGTTGGTGCTTCCATGTAGTTGGTACTGGAACACTTAGGGAGTTGGTGCTTCCTTCCAGTGGGTGCTAGAGAAACCAGGGAGTTGGTGCTTCCTTCTAGTGGGTTCTAGAGAAACCAAAGAGTTGGTGCTTCCTTCTAGTTTATGCTAGAGAATCTAGAGAATTGGTTCTCTCAGCAAGTAGCAACTTGCAAAACAGAGGTTGTAGCCTCATTATGCATTGGTGCTCATATGTATGATAATGTAAAGAATGTACAGATTACTTATCATATAAAGAAGAAGAGGTTTTTACCCTTTATGAGTTTCCTCGGGAAATATATGTCTCTGTGTATCTCATATGTGTGAATGATGTTGAATGGTCTATTGCTTACTTCCCTGCATTATTGTGATTGTCTTTGAGTGATCTGGAAAGAGTTTAAAATAAGTATAATTATTTAAGCAAGGTTACAACTGATTCACCCCCCCCCCGCTCAGTTGTCCAACAATGGATTCTCATGTTACCATCAGATCAATATGTTAGGTAGCTAGAGAGGTAGTAGTGGGGGTCCAGAGGGACCATAGTGATAAAAGTGGAGGCCATTCAATGTAAGGTGGACTAGGTCCACTATATTATTAAATAAGGCCCACTATGGTAGCTAGATATAATAAATGTGTAGTTAGATATAATAAATGTAAGAGGACTTCTTAGAAGGTTGTACTTCTAGAAGATTCCTCCTCTAGAATTTTCGTAGGTGATGGTATCACTATATAAATCATTTCAAGCAATGTAATGGGTGTTATTACTGAAATTTCGTCTGCAAATGGTTACGAGAATTCAGCGTCATCAAACAGTTATGAGGACACCCATGGACCAAAATTAACACAAAATCATTTCCAAAGGGTCAAAAACTATACAACTAGTGCAAAAATTAAAGGGCACTATGAACACACAGGGCACGCGCGCACATGCACCAAACATAAATGCAGAAATCACACACATGCGCACGATGCGCAATTGTTGTCACAAAAAGCCATGCACCTGAGAACGATGCATTTATGAGAGGGATCGGCTTCCCACCCACTTCTGGTTCAGCTTCCAAGTTGATTTGACACTCAAATCTGGACTGGATTCGACTGGGTGGTTGGTCAAAGACCTAGAAATACCCTAATTAGTCTCTTTACACACTACAAACTAGTTGGACAATACCTCAAAGGAATGCTATAAAAAGGCCAATGATACACTTCATTTTTCAAGGAATTCATAGCAAAGTTATATTGCCATTATTCTCTTGAGGAATCCTCTATCCTTATCAAGACTATACTAGCATCATTGCATTGGGCAATCCATCTCACCCCTTGAGTGGATTAGCAAAGAATTCTTTCACCATTTTCATTTTCAGAGTTGTAAGAAGAGCTTATTTGTGGGGTCCAAGAGCCCTCCCTTGGAGGAAGAAGGGACTCATAGTCCTCTTTCTTCTCGGTGTTTTCTTTCACTAATATCAGCCTTATCATTGGTGACATGGGTCTCATTGTTTCTTTTTTCCATATGTCCCTATGCTTATTAATTTAGTTGTTGTTTTATTTCTTAGTTTATTTCTTAGTTGTTCTTTTATATTTCTTTCTCTAACCCTTTTCCTTGTAGCTGTCCTGCTTAGCAAACCCAACTAAGTTTGCAAGCACCTCTATTTTTCTCACTAAAGTGATGAAAGAGGCGCAACAGTTTGGCGACTCCACTGGGGAAAGGTATCAATTTCCTACCCCATTTGGGTTTTTCTAGCTCTTCTTTTGATTTATTTAACTTGCAGGTGCATTAACCAGCCTAAGCCAACCTGCTAATCATACAATTCCAAGTTGAATTGGGAGAATTCCATCCAGAATTTTCATTCACAACCGTCTGTCACCTGTGCGTGGGTTTTTCAGCCCACAGACGCGCATTGTGCGCACATGCAACTAAGTTACAGTTATGTTCTGCGCACCTACGCCCATTAGCTCGTTTCGATCTGCGCACATGCGCTTAGTGCGCCTCTGTCTCCACTAAGACCCGCACATCTATGCTAAAATTACACATTGTAAGGTTTTTGAGATTTGGGGAAGGCCTTTAGCCTTCTTAAAAAGTGATTTCATGCATGTTTTAAAGCTGCACCACACTTAGTCCCCTCTTCATATAAAGGGATTAGTCAAAACACATAGGCACTTAGGAGGTTTAAAATCATTATTTCCTCTTTTTCTTTCATTTTGTCACATGGATGGCTTTCTTTGACTAAAGATATAAGTTGGAAATCATTTGCAAACTTGCATTGGGACTAGAAGTTGGATAACAATCGCTTAGTATGCTCTTCTCTCGCGCCTCCAAGCGACCTTGAGAATCAGAAAAAGATTGTGGGACAATTTCATCTCCCTTAAGAAGATTAAAACCTTTAGGAGAGGACAACACCCCTTCTTGGGAATCCTCTTAGTTTATTTTTTCAAACACATCTTAATATTGTAACGAGCCCATACATGCCCACATGCCACAAAGATAAGATAGTGTTGAAATTTACTTTCTTAGATTAAATCACTAGACAAGTCTAAAGGTTTTGTAACGGGCCCATACATGCCCACATGATCACAATCTGGGATAGTTTCAAAGCTTTTCTTAGATTACATCACAATAGGGAGTTAAATGAATAGTAACGGACCCACATGTCCACATGCTAGCTTCCTAGGGACTTTTGAATTACGCAAGGTTGTACCAAAGGCATTTAGTTAATTAGGTAATCAACACTTGTAAGGACCAAGCGAAGTCTGCATGCAGCAAGGTGACACCTAATTCATTAAAAATTGGCACACTTTCACTCATTCACACACAAAAGTCACCTATCACTCACATAGTTTCTTCTTGAAACGTGGAGGTCAAAGTAAGTTTCCTCCAAAGGGATTCCGAAACACCCCACCCTTTTCTTGACGAAACTATCCACCCCCTTTCAAATTTCAACAAGATTGGTTTACACCCCTAACCTCTCAAAACACTACATCTAAGTTTTTTCTAAAAAATCACTAAGTTTTCCTCCACAGGAGGTGCGAAAAGAAATTTTTTAGTCTAGGTAGGATTTTGGGGATAGGCATCCAAATAACTCCTCGTTATCTGGTTCTCACATTGTCAAAACCATAGAAGTTGACAAATAGGGAACTGAAAATCCTCCAAGTCAAGTGTTCCTAACACCATAAGGAAAGGAGATACCCGTGAAAGGTTGAAGGCCGAGGTCCAGTTGTTCTGTGCATCCCCCCTTGAGGCACACACCTCTTGGACGGGATCCAGCTCATGACCCATTTCTTAGGCCAAAAATCTAAATGTTGCACTTTGACCGAGGTACCTAGTGACCAAATTTTAGGACATCTACACAGGTGGCAATTGTGGGCTGCAATTGCACCTTGATCATATTTTGTGTGGCTATTGGGAAATATCACCAGCTCTTTTGGGATATGCCCCCTTTACCCCTCATTATAACTGATTATTTCATCCTTCACTAGTTTCTCTTCTGGTGACTTTAGACCCCACTGTTGAGTACTATTGGAAGGTCCAGTGTTATTTCAGAGGAAGGATGTTACATCTTTTAGGACACAAGAATTTGTTTTCTTTGATTCCCCACGTGGACAAAACCCACTTATCCACATATGCTTCTTTTTCAAAACACTTTATGTATGATGCACTTCTGATTACATGTTTCATTTGGATATATATCTTGTGTAAAGTTCAATATTTGCAACAAAGGTTCTTGTTTACTTTCTCTCATCACATTTTGCACACATCCACTCAGCTAGTCGGACATCATAGGGGACCCACAGAACCCCCATTGTTCCAGACGCTTACTAAACCTCCCTCCTATTATAGGGGGAGTTCCTAGTCTTTCCAGCTCATCGACACCACCTTCACACACTCCTGTGAGTGCTACTGTCTTAGGATCAACTTTGCTTGGTTCCACATTACTTGGGTCCACTTCCCAAGTCCCTTCATCCACTCACTCTCGTTTACACATCTAAGCAAACTCACCAATGATCCTATATTGCATGACGCCACATGGCCTACAATTCCCACCAAACTACCTTCAGACATCCCCATGTTTGAAGGAAAGGCAGGAGATGACCCTGCCAACCATGTCATGACTTTCCACCTATGGTGCTCTTCCAACAACATCATGGATGATTCCACCAGACTACGATTATTTCAATGCACACTCACTGGCCCATCATCCAAATGGTATGTAGATGAAAAATCAATGTCCTATGCGACTTTCAAGTCCTTGTCCAAAGAATTTTTGACCTTCTTCCAATTACCAATCCGCCATGACAATGGTCTTGAACTACTCTCTAATTTCAAACAAACCTCAGCCACACATATCGCTGATCACATTCATGAGTGGCGTAGACAACGTAGTTTGTGCAAAGCAGAAACCACCAAACAACAGTGTCTTGACTGGTTTCTCAGATCACTTATCTCTCTCCTCGGTAAAGATGTAGCTTCCACCTTCCCTCAATCTAAAGAGGAAGCCATCAGTAAGGCTCAATAATACGACCTCATCTATTCAAAATCAGGGTACTTATACATGGTACTTCCTGATCTCCCCAAACCCATGCCATTCGGTCAAGACAAACCTAGAATGTCTCACTCAGCAAATGGATTGATTGGTAATACCACACACCACAGTCCTCAACCCCAACCACCACCAATGTATGGCACACCTCAATATCCACCGGCATATGGGGGAACCTCTTATTACCCCCCACCCCCTTATCAACAACCATACCTTGTTGCTATTCCTCTGCCTATCAGTGGGCCCCCGCCGACACCCCTAATACATCCACCCATCCAAACAAGTTCTAGTACCCCCTCTACCTCAGCCTATGCTATGAGTACTAGTGAAAGAACCATGCCTTCATATGTACCTTACGGATCACAACCCCCACAGAATCTGTACTTTCCCTTTCCTGGTCCTCCATAACCCAGGGCACCCCCACACCCTCACGTTGGGGTGAATTTTGTTCAACCCTCTCCCATTCAGCAATATCAAAATTTTGAACAGCTAAATACATAAAATCTGACCCATTCGTCGAATAATGCCAAAAAGAAAGGCAGAAACAGGAATAATAACAACCCAAGACAAGGTGGGAATCAACCCCAACAAAACCAACTGGCTGGGGGCAACCAGAACCAAGGGAATCAAAACCCCCAGGGGGGGAAATAATAACAGGCGTCAAGGGAGAAATAACAATACTATCAAAACCAATTTCCCTATTTCCCTTTGTGGTGATTTCATTCATTATACTCATCATTGCCCCCAAATCGTTGATTTCAAATGGCTAAAAGACTCAGGCAGTCTACCACATCCTTCAGCACCGCTTGCCCCTCAGCAAGCCCCACAATAATATAGGCAACAACCCCCCCAGCCGTGCTGCAGAATCCTATTCCACACCAAGTTGTGATAAACACCCAACAGGACATGCAGCCTACCCCACCTCAGTTGGGACAGTACCTCAATCCAAACAATCCAGCAGATCGCACAATCCTCCTCACCAGTGAGGAAGAAATCCTTCTACAAACACGCAATCATCAGTACCATGCACCCATTGAGTCCCCTCCCATTCCTCCAAAAACAACTCCCACACCAACAGGACCCCCGTTGGTGATCCCTCTCCCTAACACAGAACCACCTCTTCGCATCCCTCGCATCCTATCGTGTAGGAATGTCCACAACCCACAGGCTAGGGAAGCTCATAATTACAGTTTGGTTGATGACTTAGCACAATCCTCGGCTGCCATGTCAGTCTTAGAAGTCCTTCAGACTTGTCCCACTCAGCGGAAATCATTACTTTCCGCCTTGGGGGCAGTCAACCCCGTAGATATTCGACTCATTACATTTGATCTTGACAATGGAGAACCTCACCTTCCCTCTTTGATCACTTTTCAAATCCCAGTGAAAATACGAAACATTACAGTTCATCTGTGTATCATCGATGAAGGTGCATCCACATGCATTATGTCCAAATATGTATTGGAAAAACTTGGTTCCCCCAAACTCATACCATATACCATTACCTTACGAGCTTATGACAGACGACCATCGTCCCTTGAAGGTCTCTTCCAAAATGTCCCCGTAGAACTCGGGGGCAAGACTATTCTCATCGACATTGAAGTTATCGACACCCCACTCGATTATAATATCATGTTTGGTCGTAGCTACATGTACGCTATGAAGGTAGTTGCCTCTTCTGTCTTTCGAACAATGATGTTCCCCCATAATGGGAAGATTGTTACCATTGACCAAGTCTCACATTACGAGCCTAACCCTTCTGCCAACATCGATAACATTCTTCCTCTCATCCACATGAGTCATGACACATACCCACTCATAGAAATGGGTCCCGGAATTTTCAAAGATCCATCATTGTTAGGAACTTACCATGGATCACCACCGCTCCTTCATCCTTCCAATCAAGTATGTGTCGTATAATCTAATGGAACTGACATAGAGGATACCTTTCCTCCTAGGGAGGCTTCTATCATATCTGACGTCCCACTAGTCGCAGAGCTCCCCCCTCACGAGCTTCCTACGAACTTGTCGACCCCACCAGTCCACAATTTTACCTCTCCCCAAGGCCATATCCCAGTTTGGGAGATAGTTCCCCAAGCCATTACTCAAATCCCCTTCTTTTACCCTCCACCTGGAATACAAGCTTTCCAAGTAGCCGCAACGCTTACCCTCCCTAATATGGTGTTAGCAATTCCAGTTTGGTATTTACATCCACCAGAGATGGTCCCTCGACCATCCCTTCCCCCCCAAATGGAAGGAATCCCAATGACAATTCCCATACTCACTCCCACCATACCCTCTACACCCCCACTCACTACTCTCCCTGCCACAGCTAGGGGCAGGAAAAAGAAGAAGGAGCCCACAACTCCACTTTCCCCGCACATCCAACCCCCTTGTACGCTATGTGAGAAAGATGGACACCAAACCAACAACTGCCCATCTCTACCGGAGTTATAGAACTTGATTCCACTCAATCAAACTCCATCAACACTCACCATTATGTTCAGAATATGGCCATTATACACACCATTGCCCAGCACTGCCACACTTTCGGCAAACATTAGCTGCAGTATGCCAAATCTTCCAGAGCGAACCCAATCCAGCTACGTCATCCCTACCAAAAATCATTGACATCCATTATGTCACAGCTTCAGTCAATGAACATATGAGATGCCCTTTCTCTCTATGTGAATCCTTAGATCATTTTACATACCAGTGTCCTATGATCATTGAATACAGGCAACGCCAATTGAGCCTGCTTCAAAGACCCACAGAATCGATGGTTGACCTTACCTCGTCACTAGAGATTCTTCATCTCATTTCTCCTGAACCTGAGGCCCTCCCAACGCCTCTGTGGTTCTTGCATGCCTTATCCAAGGATTCACCCCCAAATCCCCCCAACTCTCTCGCTCATTTCCCTACAAAAATTTTACATCCAACTACCACGGGTACTCCTCAGTACTTCGATATTTGGTTTATGTTGAGGGAACCATCGCAATTCCATTGCGAGGTTCCCCCTACTTCTTCATCACTAGGGGGCAGCCACACACTAATAGTCACCGATATCACTCTTCACGACCCCTTGTCTTCCCACCCATTCTACTATGACAAGGAAATACTCAAAGCATTAAACACCCCCGACTACCCATGGGATGCACTACACCACCAAGCGCTCTTATTTCCATAGGAAGCCTCCATGCCTCCCAACCAACACTCCATATACATGATCGAAACCAAGGATTTTATCCCATCAGGGCATATCAATTGGTTCAACAACCCCATTCCTGCCCCTGATGCTTTTGAAGAAGGAAACATGGCCAACATTTCCCCGACCATCAAAATCGACATTTCCATCAAAAAAGGCATCGTCGAGGAAATCACCATTGGAGCCGCTTGCACTCCTCAAGAAATCACCGCCTATAAAGCCCTCTTCCAGGAATATTGGGATATTTTTTCCTATTCATACACAGAAATGACTAGCCTTGATCCCTCTATCGTCGAACATCGCGTCAACACCTGGCCCGACATTACACCAGTTCGTCAAAAACAACGACCGCTACACCCATCCAAAGAAGCGGCCATCAAAGTCAAGATTGACAAATTACGTGCGGCTGGGTTCATCTATCCCATCACCTATACCTCATGTGTTTCCAACCCTGTACCCGTTAATAAAAGACAGGGCACTATCTGCATCTACATAGACTTTCGCGACCTCAATCATGCATGTCCCAAAAACAACTTTCCAACGCCTTTCATCGATCAAATTATCGACGACTGCGCAAGCCACGAGGCTCTATCCTTCATGGACGGTTTCTCTGGTTATAATCAAATCCAAATTCACCCAGCTAATCAGTACAAAACCACATTCACTACCCCTTGGGGTACTTTTGCATATCGTGTCATGCCTTTTGGCTTAAATAATGCTGGCGCAACTTTCCAACGGGTTATGACATACATTTTTCACGATCTGGCTCATATCATCCTCGCATACTTGGATGACCTCACAACTCGATCCAAGAAACACACCCAACATCTTGATGATTTACGGATCACCTTCCAACGGTGTCGTCAATACAACATCTGCTTGAATCCCCTCAAGTGCATATTCTGCATCTCTGCAGGGTGCCTCCTCATATTCATCATTTCCCAAAGCGGTATTACCATGGACCCTCTCAAAGTCCAATCTATCATCGAAATTCCACCTCCTCAAAATTTAGGTCAACTCTAGAGCCTACAAGGAAAAGCTAACTTTCTACGGTGATTCGTCCCAGACTACGCCACTCGCGCACACAGTTTCCTTCGCTTACTACGCCATGACATCCCATTTTACTAGGATGAACATGCCCAAAAGTCATTTGACGATCTTAAAATGGTGTTCTCCAACGCCCCTTTAATTAGTGCACCCGACTATAATCGTGACTATATCCTCTACATATCAGCATCAGTTGTCTCAGTCGCAGGAGTTCTCGTTCAAATTGGTGATGACGATCGTGATCATGTCATTTATTATGTTAGTAAAAACCTCTTAGGGCCACCCTTGAAGTATAAACACGAAGAGAAACTAGCCCTTGCAGTCATCCTCGCAATCCAGAAACTGTGTCATTACATTCTGCTTCACACAACTAAGGTCGTACCAGATTCCAACCCTATGCAATACTTTCTCAGTCGTCAGCAAATTAATGGCAAATTTTCCCGATGGATCGTTATCCTTCAGAATTACGAACTTGAATTCTCAACACCGAAGAGCAAGAAATCCCTCGTCGTCGACGAACTTGTCACGACCTTCCCCTCTGACACAACCAGTGCCTTCGTCAATACTGACTTTCTCGACGAACACCTCTTTTACATCACTTTGGATGATCCTTGGTACGACGACCTCCTCGTGTACCTCTGAACTCAAACGTTTGGTAACCACCTTTAGCGAGATGATCGTTGTCGCATTTGCCACCAGGCCCACTACTACCTCCTCATCGGAGCCATCTTATACTGATGAGGGGTCGACACCATTCTTCATTGATGCCTGACCATTGACGAGGCCGATAGAGTCTTAAACGACTGCCATAATGGCACATGTGGGGGCCATCTTTCGAGAATATCCACTACTTAGAAGATCATCCGAGCAGGTTACTTTTGTCCTACCTTGTTTCACGATTGTATTCATGCCATGAAATGATGCGAGAAGTGTCAGCTTTACACCAATAAAGCCTAAGCACCACCTGCTCTTCTTCATCCAGTGATCACTACCGACCCTTTTTGTAAATGGGGCATCGACTTCATGACCTGTAATCCCCCCTCCAACAATGGACACAAATACATTGTTGTCGCAGTCGATTACTTCACAAAATGGGTGGAAGCTATGCCCACCTTCAACAATACCACTGACACCGCAGCACGTTTTTTCTTTAACCACGTCATATCCCGCTTTGGAGTACCACTCCAACTAGTTTTCGATCACAGGACACACTTCGAGAATGATATTTTTGTTGAACTCTCATCTCGGTTAGGATTCTCCCATGAGTTTGCCTCACCATATTACCCTCCGTATAACGAACAGGTCGAAGCAGTTAACAAGGTCCTTAAGACCATGTTAAAGCACATGGTTAATAAACATAAGACCAATTGGCATCATATGTTATTTTTTGCACTATGGGCTTACCGTACAGCTATGAAAACAACCACTGGTTTCACACCATTTCATCTAGTCCATGGGGCTGAGGCCACTCTTCCTATCGAGTGTGAAATTCCCACTTTACACACCGCAATTGAGCTAATACCTGACACTGCTCCAATGGAGCAACACTTGCTGAACTTAGAGTCCCTGGATGAAGATCGTCGATCTTCATTACAAAACAATGAGGCAGCTAAAAAACGATCAAAGGCCACCTTTGATCGACATGTCAACCTTCGCTCATTTCACGAAGGCGACCTCATCCTTGCTTACGATATCACTCACAATACCTTTGGTCATGGAAAATTCGAGTCACAATGGAATGGCCCATACATTATCCAACATTGTCTCGCCAAAGGCGCATACATCTTGGCCTCTCCCGAAGGCCTCTCTCTCAAAGAACTCGTCAACGGGTTATACTTAAAGAAATTTTATGCCTAAGCGTAGCAGTTCTACTTTAGGTTATTTCTTTTATAGTGTTTTTAATCTTTTTTTCCATCCCTCACATCTAAAATATCATTTGTGCTATTGACAGATGCTTCCTCCACCAGCCTACCACATCGGTTACGCCGATGGCGCCAGCCGTTGGACACAAAATCTCGCTTCGGCAACTTGGGCCCTTTATACCCCCTCACATGAAATGCTCCATTCGAGAGGCATATGTTTGGGTTCAGCCACCAACAACCAAGCCGAATACACTATCATCATTGGCCTCCTCGCCGATGCCCAGCATCATCGTATTCATCACCTTAGTGTCTTTCTTGACTCTCAACTAGTCGTTCTCCAGCTCAACAATGTGTACCGCGTCCATGATCCTTGCCTCTTTTGCAAATACCTCCAGAGTAGACTTTTATCTCGACATTTTGATTTCATTACATTTACACATATTCCGAGACAATTGAATCAAATTACAGATAACTTAGCTAACATTGTGTTAGACTGGCATATATCACATCAAGATACCTCTACACATACATAAACATATCCACAAACCTGTCACAACATATATAGATTAGACATCATCAACACATTAACAAAACACATGTTAACATCACATAGATCTCAAAATGTATACTCATGTATATATAAGATGGTCCACAATGCCATCCAAATGTTTACATACAAAAATACAAGTATCTGCAGGCCAATGAAGCACCTCGGTACAAAATGGGCTCATCAGCCTATATACAAAAATACAAAAATACATAGAGCACCAATCAAGGTGCCTCTAGAGCACCACCTCTTGCCCATCCCTCAGGTGGTGGTCCCCCACCCACTACTGGTCCCTCCTGACCAGGAGGTAACCGTCTGGTCATAGCAGCACCTGCTACTATTGCTCGTCGTACCATGGCCCTCCACGGTGATGGAATCCCCAGACACTGCTCCAAGATGCCCTCATCTTCGATACATGACCACATGCCCTCAGGCACGCTCTGTAGCACTGCCTCTAGGCGGCGATGAATATTCTCAAAATCTGCTCCAGTATCCTCCGAAGGAGCATGTGATGGCCCGGCACCTGGGTCATCAAACCAACATCTCCTCGTTGCTCTCTCAGGATTAGTTGGTCTCACCTCGACGTCCTCACACTGACGTCTCTCTCCAACCCACGGCCCTCCTCATGGCGGTCTCCCTAGCTCCTGGTGAGTCGACGCCCTCAGTAAGTCAACCTCGTGCCCGCGAGGTGCCACATCTGCACATACAAACAAACAACAGATAGTATCAACATCTATACCAAATACACATGTCATGCTATCTCAAAAACAAACAATATATATATAACTCATCAACATACCTCGATGATCAAAAACCTCCCCTGGAGGTAACACCATGTCCGGATCACCCCGGAAGTCAACACCAGCATATGGAAACTGCAGTATCACCTGTTGCATCTACCACCATATCTGTGTCACCTCAGCCATGAAGAAGTGGTCTCCTTTGCCACCACCGTGGCGAATAAAAATAGTCGACCACCATTTCAGTCATGACTCTCGCACCCCAGGAGCGCCCAATAAAACCCTAGGGTGCAACATAGGCACCCTCTCCAAAAACTAGGCCACTAGGATGGACCCAAAAGAAAAATCTCCTGTATTAGTGGACCGACAACGTCCAGCTGCCCTACCATCCTAGTATGCAGTGTAAGCCCCCAGGAAAAGTGCTCACCAGCCAGTACCCTCTCCATAATACTCAGCTGACCACCACTGATCCACTGAGTTGCAAGGGACTTGTACACCCTCACAATCATCGCTACTATAAAACGATGCACTAGAGAATCCATCGCCCCGATGCTCACAACAGAGCCCAACATAAAGTTCACCCTGAAACAGTATCTCCAGCCCATTGTCACTAGCGCCACATCAGCAGGTAATACTGGCTCCGCCGGTAGGGGCGTTCCCCGAAACGGGAGCCCAGTCAAAAAATAGATATCCTCCACCACAGTGAAGGCATGCTACTCTCCCCGCACCATAAAGCAATGCAGGTCCAGACTCCACGTCTAGATAAGGTACTGCAGGAGACACTCCTGCACCCATATCAATGGAAACTCAAAGAACTTCAGTAGCCCACAGCCTGCCAAAGTAGCACGAACCCCCGGCTCCTCAATAGCCACGACATCTCTCAACTGGGACCAATCTCGCTCTTGAAAACCAACCGACATTATGCACAATGATCACCTGCATCCATATAAAACAGTCCTAGGTCAACCACATGAACCATAAACAACATTAAAAAGATAAGTTTTACACCCGTTAACCTTGCCTCCAAGGTGCGGCTGTTTAACCCACATGCACGCACCCATGCATGCATGTTCACCCCACAGGCGTGCACGTATGCATGCTTGTTCACTCCACAGCCGCACACTCAGGCATGTTTGTCCATCCCACAGGCGCGCATGCATGCGCACCTGCCGAGGCTATAGGGGTGCTTCCATGTGCCCCTGTCACGAACACAGGTGCACATCAAAGCGCGCATGTCCACTACACAATCGCGCATGTACACTACACAGGCGTGCACATAATGCATGCCTTTGTCCCCCTTACAGGCGCCCCCATGCGTGGCTATCCGGATGACAGGCGTGCACTTGTGCACACATACTTCTGGATCGCCCACACATGTGGGGGCCCACACCCATAAACCCCTTGTACGACCCTCTATACAGGCCCTACCCAAAAAAATGGAAACCCTAATTCTATGCAGGATGATCAGACTACTAACTTGAAGCTCACTGGTCCTCGATCGGCTACCTCGTTCTCCCAGAATCTCCAAATCTCTTCTGAATACTTCTCGTCCAGTCACTCTAGCAGCAAGTACAAATGAGGTGGCAATATGGGCCCTACATCTATATATAGGCCTTTTTCGCCAAACTTCCACTCACCATTCCGAGACCTCTGGGTGTCCATTCTTCGATCTGTCTTTAGCCATGGGATCAACATCCCGCCATCTACATCACGACAGTCCCCGGGCCACTTTTTATCTTGAGCCCCTGGGGTGCCATTTTTTCATACCCCGACCAGGTACGCATGCTCATATTCAAAATTATCAAATAAATGCTCATATGTTCGATTCTCTTCAGATATGGTTCACGTTGGGTATTTTGTTTTCATGTGCACAGGTACTGGGTCATCATACATCAACGCAACCCCTTCAGGTATATACTCAGCACTGGCATGTATTCATTCCCTCTGAATATCACTTGCATCTCCAGTCACACCCTCTGACATTTGCCTCTAGGATCTCCATCTCTGGGTCTGCAGTACCAACACCTCCATTTGCATCTTCGGTATTGTCACCCGGTAGCACTCTTACCCACATGAGTTGTCCCATTCATAGCACCCTTTTGCACCTTTGACACTCATGTTGTTTTTCAAACCCTTTAGGGATGGGAGTCCTGATAGTCTTCCATCATGTCGTGAATTAGCCACATACTCCTCCTCATTTTTCTAGCTTTCCCACTAGACTCCCAGATTATCTCTTCAAGGTTCTATTTTCAACTGCACCTCCGCAATATCATGAACCCTCCATTTCATCCACATTCAGTTTGCCTCTCTGCAAATTTCCCTTCATTTCACCTACCTCATACAGAAACCCACCCATGGGCCCCCCACCCTCCACTAGTTCTCCAAGCAAATTACACCCTACCCGGGCCAACCATATTACATCGGAGCACTCATTTCTGTATTTGTACACTCATCCCAAATTATTCTTTATTTATTGTACAAATTCCTTTATTTCCCGCATTTCCATACCTTTTTGTCGTCACCTTTGGCGACCTTCTTCCCTTTTTGTCAAAAGCAACCCATGTCGCCCTTGGTTGGGGCCCTACTTCTCATCTACCCTTGACAACATCCTCCATATACTCTGAGTATCCCATGGGCCACTTACCTCTGCCCTCTGAGTTTGTTCTCTTTGTCCCGCCTTTGGCACAACTTATCCCCTGTCTTGATGTCCCCCTGACACTCGACCTCGTTGAATGGTTGCGACCACTTTTACCTCACATATACCCCCAACCAAGGGCATTCTTGAGTCATCCTACATCTTGACTGCGTCCATGTACCTCCTCCAATTCCTAACCTCACCTAGTAGATTTCATGAAGCCCTTTGCTTCTGGTAGTTGCGTCCCCCTTTTGTAAACATCAGCACAGTTTTCCAGAAGGGTGATAGTATCTTGACTCTCATTACCTTTTTCATGAGAGCTCTCAGATGGCACAGGGAGAACCACAATTTCTCCCTATTGTCGTTGACCCACATAACATTTGACGTCAACATTTTTTCATGTTACAGTGGGTCTTACTTTGTGACTATTGCAGTTATTTCTTATACTTGTCGAAGACCTATGAACTTGGATGGGCTATCAATGCCTATAGAATCCGTGATACTTCTTACTGATATCACTGCCTACTGTTAGGAGTATGTTCCTCCGCAAAATTTTCTTTTTCCTTTATCACAACTGCCCCTGAGGGTGTTGCAGTTGTCTACATCAACACCTCATTCCTTTTTGAGTTACATGACACGAGCATGGGGCATGCCCGCCTCATTTGTACACAGTTTATTATTACACACCTTATGGAAGGTCAGGTTCTACAGGTTCCCTTCTCCCTCCAACAGGTAAATCTTGACAACCACACTATCGCTCTCTCTTACAAAAACACTCTCAGTAGAAGAAACATTGATGGATTTCAGCTATACGTATGCTCCTAACCTCATCCATCAGGGGGCATCTGTTATCACTGAAATTTCATCCGCAAATGGTTACAAGAATTCAACATCATCAAACAGTTATGAGGCCACCCATGGACCAAAATTAACACAAAAGCATTTCCAAAGGGTAAAAAACTATACAACTAGTGCAAAAATTAAAGGGCACTATGAACACACAAGGCACGCGTGCACATGCACAAAAAATAAATGCAGAAATCGCGCACATGCGCACGATGCATGACTGTTGTCTCAAAAATCCGTGCATCTGAGAAACGATGCATTTATGAGAGTGGTCGGCCTCCCACCCACTTCTGGTTCAGCTTCCAAGTTGATTTGACACTCAAATATGGACTGGATTTGATTGGGTGGCTAGTCAAAGACCTAGAAATGCCCTAATTAGCCTCTTTACACACTACAAGCTAGTTGGACAATACCTCAAAGGAATGATATAAAAAGGCCATGAATACACTTCATTTTTCAAGGAATTCATAGCAAAGTTATGCTGCCATTATTCTCTTGAGGAATCCTCTATCCTTATCGACAAAGTAGGAAGTCGAGGTTACAATATTCGCACAGGATGACTCCACCAAAGTTTGGGTCGTCAAGACATTTTTTCTAGGTCACTTGATAGGGACAAAGGTGTAAGGAATGACTCCAATAGTCGAAGAATATAGTTGAGCTCGAGGATATGACCACCTCAGACCTAGAATTTATTATCCCAACATAGGTCGAGGAAGAGATCCCTACAGTGGAACAAGCTGAGATAGGGCAGAGCTCAGGGGCTGGAAACATGGGTTCAAAACCTAACTTCAAAGCACATGCGAGATCGGATGACACAATGAGACTGTGACAGTCCCAGACATAAGACAAAGTATTGGTCGAGGACATAATCGACATGCCAGAGATAGCTAGGGAAGAAGAGGGCATGGAACCAGAAGAGGCAGACATGTCTATTGTGGGACATAAAAGAAAGACCCCTAACAACATGGAAATCACCCTTCCATTCCTTCCAAACACAGTTCCCACTATCAATGACATGTTGGGGAAGGTACCAAAGTTGAGGTACGTGGACCATGACGTGTGCGACACCGAAAAATTCCCATATTTGGTCGAGGAAAACTATCTGATTAACACAGGGGAGATTGGACCCCTAATCAAACCAGTGCTAGAGCCTATGCAGTGGATTACAGGGCTATATAATTCAGGTAAAATAAACCTCTTGGACATACCACATTTTGGGCACGATAAGAATGTCTGATTGTGCGTAAAAAAATTGATTGCTTGGGTCCATGGAGGCTTTCTTTGGATGGATAGACTAGTTCAAGTCAACATGGTGTTAATTTCCAAAATAACAGGATTACCTACAATTGATGCACCTCCGGAAGACTTCCTGGAGAACAAAGCATGATAGAAAGAACTAGCGGAATAAGTGAAGGTGCAGTTCGACATGACTAGGGGAAATAGAGGCATCATCATCAAATAAATCAACGACAATGCCACATGATTCGCCAGTAAGATAATGGAGTGAAATTTGATGAGAAAATGTCGCAAAGAGGAAGCGTCATCAGGAGTGATCTTAGTAGAAGCGCAGTGCACAAAGGGGATGAATTTCAGCTGGGCGTCGTACATGTTAAACCAATTCCTTCTTGACTGTTGCGACACGCGGGACAATGGAACCGAATTCCATTACTCTTGGATGATAATATCAATAGATCTAGTAGGGTGGAAGAATCCCAAGTTCTCTGCATTCTTAGACATGGTGGGAAAATTTTACGTGACAAGGTATGAGTCTCTCTGGAAAGAGAAGGATAAGGAGACGTAGCAGGAAAACAACACTGTTTTTTCCATGATGCTAGATGAAATCCAACAATGCACAAAAAATGTATGGCACATACCTATGGATGTCACAAAGGAAAAAAAAGTGGATAGCTAATTTCAAGGCATACCGACATCACCTATGGATCCAATTTGTGAGGGATCCCAAAAAGGAATGGTTGACAATGCAATATTGCATCACCAAAGAAGAGGTGGAGTGGATTATCAAGGACTATCCAGCGTAGTGACAGTCACCTACAACAAAACCAAATACGAGGGTAGGCACGTTGAAATCCTCCAAGCCCAAGGAAAAGGCTGGCGTAGGCTCATCAACAAGGATAGGTAGCCCAACTAGTAACAATAGAACAACTACAATGCGAACCCTACCAACCGGGAGCAGCGCGGTACCAAAAAGGATGAGGAGAACAACCAAAACAACAAGAACAAGAAGTTGGGTGAAGACGGGGCCAAAGGATACCATACATGCTCCAGAGGAAGGAGGCCAAGAAACATTGACAGAGGCACAACCCTCAAAAATTACAAGGAAGCCCACACAAGGAACATATGCATGCAAGAAGAGGAAGTATGAAACAAAGGACCCTAACATCACCCTCACATGGGATGATTCAAAGCATGTTGCGGATAAGGTCCAAGACAAGAGTGAGGAAGCAGTCAGAACAATAGAGGAACAAAGGGATAAGATCATGGATAAGTTGCTAGAGGTTCACGTAAACATCCATCATTTATGGAACCGGGCTGAGTCACATGCCACTACATGACCGTAGGAGGAGACACATAGGCCATTAGCATAGAGAGAAGGTGAAGAGACCATGAAATTCATCATCTAGGGTAGGGAGACATTCATGATAACATGTCAAATGATTAGCTTCGACTAAGAGATGACGCGGAAACCCCTAGAAGAGGTGGAACAAGTAGAGTTGGTGATGGCACGAATCCCCACAAAGGCCTTATATGGACTACAAGCTATCATCATGTAGGAAGTACAGTCTAAGGCTCGTGCATATGCCAAAAATATAGAGGTGGTAAGAGGGGTCGCTGAGATTCTCTAGATCACATGTGACCAGTTGACTGTCAAAAAGGAAGAGGAGAAAGAACGCACATATAGGATAGAGCAGGGATTGACAACGACATACAACTGAATCCCCAAAAGCGTGCAGGAAGCATAGAGAATCATAGAGGAGAATATCAACCTCATCGCACAGACAATTGACTAGTACATGCAATATATCGAGGAGCTAAAAGAGAATCTCAATCCCATGACCCCACCCGAGGTCCAAGAGAAGAAGAAATTAGAAGTTGCACTCCAACTAGCAGAGATGGAGAAACAAATTAACACAGCAGTAGGATTGTTTGATAAAGCAGCGCAGCTTTGGACAGCGTTGGAGGAAAAGGAGAAGGTCCAACAATGGGACCATGAGGAAGAAATAATAAGCATAGCAATCCAAGATCTCAAGCAGAGGAAAAAGACAATGAGCATCACTGAGCGTCTAAAAGGAACACAAGATATGAATAAGCTGCAGGAAGAGTTAAAAGTTTCACAAACGCAGAAGCAGGAAATACATGCTTAGATATAAACTCTTCAAGAGCAAGCAATGAATATGATCATGCAGTTGGAAGAAGAGAATAAGAACATGGTGCAAACACATGCATAGTGCACAACCATGATCTAGGAGGAGATCACAACACAAGCATTAGAAGCACTCACAGAGAAGGTCGTGCAGTTCTAGGAAAGAGAAAGGGAACTTGCAAACAAGTTCCATGTCCTAGAAAAGGCTGTCGAGGAAGTGTGCACTGTCTAGGTGGCTTGAGATGAGCCACATATCAGTGTTGGGGGCATGTTGGGCGCAGGCCAATTTTGAGGAAGAATCCAATTTTGGAAAGTAAAGCTTAAACTAGAAAAGTACAACTAGAAAGAAAAGCAACACATGCAAGGGAAAGCCACATGCAAAGGAGGAAAGCATGAAAGGCGTGCATGTAGGAAAACCTAACCACATTAGGGAAAGGGTTTTTGTAAGAGATTGTAATGGATGATAAGACAAAAATAAGTATAAATAAGTACCTAGGAGGTCTAGGTCGGGGGTTCCAGAAGGTGAGAGAACATTTTTTTTCTTGGCCAAGAGAATGACTATAATATCCAAGGCCTTTTTGTAAGTTGTTGAGTTATAGGAGAGCCAAGTAACTAGATCCCGAGGGTTAGATCATAGGCTGAGGATCCTGGTGCAATCTAGTCAGCCTCACAAGGGTTGTGGAACTTGTTTTGTGATTGTATGATCTGAAACTGTAGTGCACGCAATGCCATATATTACAGAACCATAATAAAAGATCCTAAGAGACAGATCTTTGTGGACGTATCCCATGAGGAGGTGAACCATGGTAACACCTGTGTTATATGTTTTGATTGATTGCATGTTTACCTTTTGTAAGTAGTTAGACTATGAATGGATGAATGGATAATTCTCTGAGATCTGTTATATGTTAGATTTGTTAGAATGCATGCATAGACTTAACAGGTGAATTAATAGTAAGAAGTATAGGAAGAACAACTAGATCAAGGCCTAAGAGGATGAAATGAAATCCCAGATCCCCACTCTTTCCTAGATTGCAAGCATTTGAGCATTGCAATCACCCATAGAACTATCTCGGGTGAGACTGCGTAGTACACTCTGTGTGTTGTGTTTCCTTTTGGTTTACCAGGAGGGTCGATAGTTTTAGAGGGATTTGTTGGAAGATATTCAGATATGAACCCGGGTCATCCCAAGAAGTGGTTAGAGAAGGAGTGACAACCAACATCACCTCTTTTTTTATGTTCTACAGGAAAAAAACTTGCAAGCGGATGAAATTTCCAACAAATCCATTGGAATGGCCCCAAGCTCTTTATGGGTTTATGGTGATGTTCAATTTTTACCCTCCCCCCCCCCAATATTCATTATGAGTTTAGTCAAGTTTTGGGATTGCATGGGTTTCATGGGCTCAGAGATTGCATGCATATGGACATGAATCATATGGACTTCATTAAATTTGGGAGCAACCCACATGGATAATTTGTACCATGTAATTCGTCGAAGGTAGGGATTTTGGAGGCTTCAAGGATGGATGGATCACATGCGATAGGATGAATGTGTGTGGAAGGTATGTTGGGGATGGTTTCATGATCTAAAGTAACATGAATTTTCATTCATAAGGTTAATTTAAATCATGCGAGGAAGTAGAAAGATTTTTGGTGTATACAAAGGAGATATGTGTAGCCCAACCCCCATTAGCACCCACAGGAAAACACATGAGTTTGGGATGGTGGCACAAAATCATAGCATGGAGGCGTTAATTTGGAAACAAATGGGATGAATTCGATCTGGCTGGTGAAAGATGAAATTGTCAAGGAGATGGATTTTGAATACCTTGTTCAATCATGGATTGGATGGGTGTGGCATGGATATGTCGACTCAGGGATACTATATCACTAGTAGTGCAGTGGGTTCACAAGAGAAGTTCCTGGATCAGATTTTTGGTAATCTACTTGGACATTGTTGGAATTCAAAGATAATATTTTCTCTCCCCCCCCCTCCTTTTCTGTTCAATGGTTCCTACAACTCTCTCTGGGATTCATCTCTTTGGCATGTGTTATTTTTTCCTTCCCAATTAGAAGCAATGGAGGGTAGGGAAAAGAGTGGTCAACATGAGGAGACAATAGAAGAGGATGAGTTGGCCACCCTACAAAGACTCCATATTTTGGTAAATTCCTTGAACTCCATGATGACCTTCATGGTTTACAATTTAGTTCAACATAGTGGCATGATGGGGGAAATGCAAGATGAGTTGGAGGCATTGCAGTTGCAACTAGATGTGCTTTAGCTCCAACCTCCTCTGTCATCTTATAATTCTAGGTCGGTGGCGACTCCTTGTCTCATGATCCAAATTATTTTAAGAACGAAATGAAGGCAAAGATATAACAAGGAAATATATAGAGATATTTCAATAAACATAGAGATACAGTAATGCACAATTTTTGTTAATGAAAGGAATGTACAGAAACTGTAAAAATACAGAGTGAGTGAACTCGCTAGAATGATGACAGCTTATATCTAAGAACAGATGGGACAGCTATGCTCATTCACAAGAATATGATGTTCACAATGAGGCTCCAAAGGCCTTTTTAACATAAATAATAAAAAATCCTAACACCAGAAGATGAAAATCCAAAAGGTTTGCAGGCCCCGATGGGGGTATTTGATAGGTCAACTTCCCGAGGGCATAACGTTTTCATACGATATTTGTTTAGGGAACATGATAGCTCATTGGAAAGCTCTAGACAATAAGAACACATTCCTAACAGACTGTAGTCATATTCCATGGCTATCACTTGGGCCCCAAAACGTCAAAAAATGTCATTTGGGGCCTCAAAATGGCCTCGAAAGTTTGGGATCCAAAAAATTGTAGACAAACTGCCAAGGTGGAAAATTGTATTTTTGTGAGGTACCAAATCTATTAAAATAGTTGAAAATAGAAATATTTAATAGAATAACAATGAAACAACACAATATATGAAACCACCACACTAGAATAATACCTTCATTGATAGGAAACAATGTTCACTTGCCTCTTCGAGGGGGCAACCTCCTGCAGAGTGCAAGATACCAGATATATAAAATATGCAGAACATAAATAAAATGCTATAAATGGCAGAATAGCAGTAAAATATCCAGCATAATCTTCACAATACACAGAAATGATATACGAAACAACAATAGATAAAGCACTTTGATTCAGAAAGAAATTTTCACAGGCCTCTTCTAGGGGGCAACCTCCAGTCGAGAAATGCTCTGTTACAATAATCTCCAAGCTAGGGTTCTCATACCCTCGACCCTTATTTATACTAAATATGTCTATTAAGAGAAGCATCTAGAGGAAGATCCTTCTAGAAGAGGAAGCTTCTATTAGGTCTTCTTA
>SNQJ01S0018908.1:102917-116554 GCA_010110895.2 Picea sitchensis
TGGAGGTTGATACAGGATGGTCTTTTCCTCCTGTGGTTAACAGAGAAAATGGTCTGGATAGTCATTCCTTAGGGTTTTACATTCTCTCCAGGGTGCACTTTGATTAGTGTAGGAGGAATGGCCCAAGGTGGGGAATGGTCCAAACATTCCTTAGGGTTTATTCATTCTCTCCAGGGTGCACTTTGATTAGTCTAGGAATAATGGCCCAGGGTGAGGAATGGTCTAGGCTTAGAAATCAGAAACAATCATTCTTCCTTGTTTGAGAAGAATAGGGCAGATAGCCCATTGTTGATGTTCTATACTGAGGGAAAATATTCCTTCAGATCTCATAGATGTGAGTGAAAGATTGGCCCAGATGATTCAGTTTATTCTTAACAATATTTTCTGTGTAGGATGTCATCACATGATTGTTACAGAGACAACCTATATTCAGACAGTAGAGATAAACTATTGTGGTGGATATGTTCCACTGGTCATGACTATGTGTCACCATTTGAGTAGTTGTGTACTACCGTGGATAGACACAACTGTGTTCTATCAATTGATATTGTACCAGTTGTCATAGGAGATTATCCATTCGGATAATAATGACGGTGCTCGTGATACTACCAGTTGAATGGTCTGTTTGTGCACAAGACCATACCTCCCTAGCTAGGAGTGAGTGCTAATATTATGGTAGCTTCAGGAGGTATGAACCTCTTTTGTGACCTATGACGAGATTAGAATATTCTGGAAGGAAGCAAAGAAGTGAAGGAAACCCTAGACAAGTTGTCGGCTGTAGAAATAAAATTTATATGAATTAATTAGTACCCAGAAGAAGAAGTCGGCCCTGGCAGTCTACCAGAAATACTATAAATACAAGAGGCCAGTTCTCATTATTTAACATTCTCAGAATTACAGAGAGCCAGTTGTGCACACTGCAGTTGGCAGTTTTGTGCGCAGGTTTCTAGGGAAGGTGCAGTGCCAGTTTCTGGGTGGACTATCTGATCAGCTTTGGTTTCTCTTCTTGCTTGGTGCATTAGCCTCTCTTGGCTATTGATTGCTACCAGGATTCTTCTCTATCAAGGTCAAGGTGCTCGGAGGGTGGCTTTGGCCTATGGTTGGGTGACGAGGGTATCGTCACTAGTAACACGAGCACAATCTTCTATATTCTAACAACCTTTATGCCGGTCAACAAACCTGCTTCTTTCTCCTTTTTTATGAGGATACTCAGGCCCTCCATGACCAAGATAAAGATCAACGATGATAGTGGGAAACCTTGTCTGAGACCTTTACCCCTTTGAAAAAAAGGAGATGGTTCACCATTTATTAAGACTGCATAAGACACAGATGTGATGCAGCTCATAATCCAATTTGTGAGTGCTAGACCAAAGCCCGATTTGATTAGAATCATCCTTAGAAACTCCCAATTGATTAAATCATAGGCTTTCTTTAGATCAAGTTTAAGAATTATAGCCCGATGGTTCTTCTTTTTTATGTTGTGGAGGCATTCCTGTGCCATACCCACCACATCAAGGATTTGTCTTCCCTGAAGAAATCCCAATTGTTCTTCTGCTAAACCTTTGGATAGAATTGGCCTCAACCTGTTTGGAAACAATTTGATAATGATTTTGTAACATAAGTTACACAGGGAAATAGGTCCATACACAGGGAAATAGGTCCATAATCCCCAAAAGTAGTTGGTTTATTAGCTTTAGGAATTAAAACAATGAAAGTAGTATTCGGTGCTTTTATCACTTCTCCCTTCTGCCTTGATTCGTCGACCATTCCTAGAAGGTCCTCACCAACAAGCTTAAAATAATGGAGGAAAAAATCCACAGTCCAGCCATCCGGGCCTGGGATTTTATCTTTGGAAAAATCCTTTAGTATGTTCAAAAGATCTTCTAAAGAGCACAGTTTTTCTAACAGTCTTGCATCTTCCTCCGAAACCATATTTGGATAAAGACTAGCTAGAGAAGTCTGGTCTTCATTAATAATGCCTATTGTCGAACCCAAATTAAAAAAAAAATTAATTGCTTCCTCCTTTAATTCTCGTTGACCCGAAATTTCAAAACCCGCCCCCGTATGTAAATCCCAAATCTGCTTACAGTTTTTTCAATCACTTGCCAAGTGGTGAAAAAAAATTGTGTTACGATCCCCACTTTTTAACCAGATCGCACGGCTCTTCTATCGCCAAGAATCTTCCTCTGCTGTTAGTATCTGTAATCTTTCTGCTTCCTTTTGTTTGATCCTAACAATAAGCTCCCCACTCTTCAAATTTGCAAGGGAGGCTTGATACAAAGACAATAATTCCTCTTCTATAGAGTCCGATTTCTATGCCATTTGATTTTTAAAACTCACCCACCTCTTAACTACCATTTTTAGGCATTTTAGCTTCCATGCCAGTCTTCTTTGTAGCCCTGTCTCTTGAAGAAACTTTGGATCCTTCCAAACTTCATTAACTAAACGAGAGAACTCTACCTCATGCAACCACCCTGGATTTAATTTGAAAGGATAGAATTTGCGCTGAAAGAGACCATTTAACTGCAGGAGTATTGGGGCATGGTCCAAGATGAAAGGATGCGCCACCCAGGCCCGATAAGGGTCCACCTTCCCAAGCAGATCCATCAAAACAAATTTCCCATCCAATCACTTTAATATGCTATCCCCCCCTTTCCGACCATTCCTCCACGTAGTCATTAACACATCCGGTAGAATGTCAACCATGCCTCTAGCTATAAAAATGTCCTTTAAAAAGAGTGCCAATGGATCAGGTTGGCTACTTGTTCCCCAGATTTCCCCTCCAGTTAGAGTGAAATTGAAATCACCTATGAAAATCAAATTCTGTTGGGATAAGATACCTCTATCCTTCACCTTTTTCCAGAAAACCTTCCTATCACTGCACGTTCCATAAACATTGAGGAAAGATAGCTGCTCCTTTAAATTGAAATTGTAACCTGTCAATTGTAAACCACCACAACAAATGTAAGGGTTCAAATCAAATTTATCTGGGTCCCACGCAACTAGCAGACCCCCAGATATGCCAACAGAGCTTACAAAAACCGAATACCACTCTGGTTTGAGCAATGAGATAAAATATCATGCTCTAGACTCATCCACTAAAGTCTCTTATATGAAAATAATCTCCAGTTGATTCAATAGTAAAAGACAACGAACCGAGGCCAGTTTATGGGAGCCCCCCACTCCCCTAATGTTTAGAGACAATAGGACCATGACTTAAGGCGTGCTAGGGCTTTAATGCCTCTAAGCGCCCCATGATCAGAATCAAAAGAAGAAAACTGAACCTGCTCCTTTATACAAACCTTCGCTCGCTTACGAGCACTGAGCATTTTAATGGGTGATACTTCACAACCTAAGCCCCTTGACCATACAAACCCCTTGGCTTCTGAAGAAGGAGGTTCTGACCGAAGAAGGAGGTTCTGACCGAGAGCTCAATGATGAATGCTGTTGATATTATGGTAGCTTCGGGAGGTATGAACCTATATTGTGACCTATGACGAGATTAGAATATTCTGGAAGGAAGCAAAGAATTAAAGGAAACCTTAGACAAGATGTTGGCTATAGAAATATAATTAATATGAATTAATTAGTACCTAGAAGGAGAATTCGGCCCTAGTAAGTCTGTCATAATTACTATAAATATAGGATGCCAGTCTCTCATTTGACACACATCTCAACAGTTGTAGAGAGCCAGTTTTGTGCAGTGCAGTTGTAGTCTTGTGCGTAAGTTCTGGGGAAGAGTGTTGCGCTAGTTTCTGGGTGGGACTATCTGATTAGCTTTGGTTACTTTTTTCTTGCTTGGTGCATTAGCCTTGCTTGGCTATTGATTGCTACCAGTATTCTTCTCTGTCAAGGTCAAGGTGCTTGGAGGGTGGCTTTAGTCTATGGTTGGGTGACAAGGGTATTGTCAATGGTAAAACGAGCACACTCTTCTATATTCAAACAGGTATGGGCCCACACATCCGTCATTCAGTCTATCCACTAGAAGGAATCATAGCCGCTAGGATTTTGAGCTCACTGAGGAACTACCACTAGGGTTACTAGAAGGAGCATCTTCCAAGACACTATCGCTAGGGTTACTAGCAGAAGCAGTTGCAGAAACCCTAATCTCAGATCCAACACCTTGTGATGGAGCATCTCGTTCAAAGAGAAGATATTCAGATGCACCCTAGTTCAACACACCTTTTGGCTATCCCAGAATATAGAAACATTAGAGTTGAAGTTTTGGATCTAAGCATGACCAACCACCAGTCAACTGAAGACATGAATGAAACGATCAGTCTCTTACACTACTCAACACTCATTGGAATGATTGAAGATGACATGTGGATAATCGATAGTGGAGCTTCTAGGCACATGATGGGAGATCAAGCCAGACTCTCAAACCTAAATGAGAAGAAGACATCGTACAAGGTAGAGCTTGGAGACAAAATCACTTACCCAGTCGAAGGATTTGGACAAGCCTCCGTCAAGTTGAAATCAGGTAACAATGTTCACCTAAGCAATTTTTTATATGTACTTGGTTTAGAAAATAATCTTGTATCGATATCATGCCTAGAAGACAAGGGAAACAGAATAACCTTCGTGGATGGAAAAGTGTTATCATGACATAAAGACTCCAGCATAGAGAATGCTAGGGTTATTGGAAGTCGTTAAGAAAATCTGTATAGATTACTAGAACAAAATGAAGAAGATCTCGTACATGACGAAGTCAACCCTAATGAGATTTGGCATAGAAGGTACGCTCATATTAATTATCAAGCATTACCTTTTCTCAGAAGAATGGTTGAAAGAATACCAGAGTTGAAATCTACACATGAAGGAATCTACAAGGGATGTGCCCTTGGGAAGAATATCAAGAAACCATTCCCAAGCAGCAACAATAGATCTAAGGAGATCCTAGATCTAATACACTTAGATGTTTGTGGTCTGATGCCATTCAGATCTCTAGGAGGATCCCTTTACTACGTAATATTCATAGATGACTATTCAAGAAAGACTTGGCTATACCTACTAAAGACAAAAGACAAAGTATTCAGTAAATTCCAAGAATTCAAAGAAGAGATAGAAAACCTTACGAACATGAAGATCAAGACATTAAGAACAGATAATGGAGGAGAATACACCTCGAAGGAGTTCATTGCATTTTTCAAATCAGCAGGGATTAGGAGGGAGCTGACCATTCCTCATAATCCTCAAGGTATATCAGAAAGAAAGAACAGATCCATGGAAGAAACCGTAAAAGCCTTACTAAATGATCAAGGTATATCCATGTTCTTATGGGGAGAAGCAACAATGACAACANATATTTGGATGTCCTGTTTACTCTCACATACCCAAGGACAAAAGGAATCAACTAGAACCCTCAAGAAATAAGGGGATATTCATGGGATACAGTGATTCATCCAAGGCTTATAGAATATATATTCCAGAACAACACAAGATTGAAGTCAACAGAGATGTAACATTCAATGAAAATATGGCCTTCAAGAAATCCATAGAAGAAACTATTGAAGAAGAAGAGATTGAAGAACCTAATGAAAAAAACACAGAAAATGAAAATGACGAAAAGGAACAACCTGATCATCCTATGGAGCCATGTGAAAACATTGATTCAAATATCTTACCCAAGACCAAGAAATGACCAGCTTGGCTTGAAGCTACCTTACAAGATGTAGAAAGACTTAAGGTTCCAGAAGGTACATTCAAAAAGAGTAAAAGACCTAAAAGATTCTCAAGCTATACAACATACATGATGAAGCTTCTAGATGAAGAACCTACCATGTTTGAAGAAGTAGTTCAAAAGGGACAATGAAAAGAAGCTATGATGAAAGAGCATCAATCCACTATGAAAAATGAGGTATGGGAAATCGTACCTAGACCTAAAGAAAATCGGTGGTAACTTCAAAATGGGTATACAAGATAAAACATGCAACAGACGAAAGCGTGGATAAATACAAGGCAAGATTCATAGCCAGAGGGTTCTCTCAGAAGGAGGGAGAAGATTATGACAAAGAAGAAGTATATATTGAATAACCTCAAGGGTTTGAGGTACATTCCAGAGACACTCACGTTTGCAGATTAAAGAAAGATTTATATGGACTCAAGAAAGCTCCAAGGGCTTGGTATGCCAGAATGGACAACTATTTAACGAGACTTGGTTTCTCCAAGNGAAGTATGGAAAAAGCGTGGTGAAGTATTGCTTGGACAAGGAAAGTACGCAATAAATATCCTTCAGAAGTTTGGAATGATGGATTGTAAGTCCATGGACACTCCTATGAATATAGATATTAGAAAAGTGAAAGATCTAGATTCTGATCCAGTAGATCCATCTTTATATCGATAACTAATTGTGTCATTGATGTATTTGGTAAATACTCGACCAGACATCTGCTTTGCTGTGAATACACTAAGCCAGTTCCAGTTGGAACCAGGACATGAGCATTGGATAGATGCAAACCATGTCTTAAGATATATTCGTGAGACAATAAACTATGGCTTCATATATACTGCATCTAGTGACATACAACTTCATGGATTCACAGAGTTAGATTGGGTAGGAAGTGCAGAAGACAGAAAGAGAACTTCATGTACATATTTCAGGTAATTGAAGAAATAATCTCTTTTCCTTTGTAGGTGATCAGAGCTTTCGGTTCCGATAATTCTTGTAGGGCTGGAACTAGAGAATATAACACTGAACTGAGGCTACATTCCCCCTAATCCAACTCTCTTAACCCTGCTTTACGACGAAGAGCTTGGACAGAAGAGTGGAGTGCCACTTCGGTCTCGCTAAGCAACGGTTCGAATGGGTCCCTTGTAACTTGTCCCATACAGTAGTCTAAATTTGGGGACCCAGGTGCAAACATGATCCTAGCCCTACCCACCACACTCTTGGGTCTTGACGACACCTCCTCAATAAAGTCCATTGAGTCAACCACAGGGTTGCCCGATACTCCCAAATCAGTGGGCGAGATGTCAACAGAAGAGTGATAATCACTTCTAAGCAGAGGCTTAGCCCCCAATGAAACTTGGTTCTTACACAGAAACAAGTCCAATAGGGAATCCATCTCAGGTGAGACAGTTGGGACCACGGTCCGAGCGGGAGAAGAGCGCCTTCCAAATTATAAATCCAAAGCATCTCTTTCCCAAGATGAGAGAGAAAAGTAAAGAGTAGGACAAAGTTTTCTTAGCTTACCCGAAAAAATAATGGCATTCCTTTCCTCCTCGGGTGATGCAGCTCTGGGAAAATGAACAATCCATCCTCCTGATGACACTTCCGGAGGGTTTGAGCTGGTGGGTCTCTGTAACAAAGAAAATTATGAAGAAGAATCATCCAGAAAGATTCTGTGGCATTCACGATGAAGATGACTCGTTTGTCTGCATCTAGTACACCTAAACGAAACCCCTAAGAAATCAAGAGTCTGAGTTCTCAGCATCCCCCACCACTCTAGTTCCACATCTTTCAGAAGACCAATGTGACTGTCTATCTCCACCAAGACTCTACACATACGCTTATCTATAGCAAGAAGAGCTTCATCATCAACCGTCAGAAACTGACCCAGACCATTAGCGATCTCCGTTAAGGCCCATTTATTCCACCATTGTAGTGGCAGGCCCAACAAAAAAACTCAAAGGTGACAGAGTTGGAAATACTCCTTTTAAGGATCAAAAGTAACGCTCCATCGCTTCAACATAAGACTACCACCACCAACCACCCACCGTGACTCCAGTATTAATGAGGCATCCTTCAGGTTACGACACTTAAAGTGGAACCAGCTCCGAGCCAGAAAATAAATTTCTGGTGAATAGCCTAAGAGAGGCTTCCATGTTGTTTCCACCTAGTATTCCAAAGGAACTTGGACTAGCTTGTGGTAGGAAAATCTTTCGACTAGAGTGCACAAAGCCATCGAGCATGCGTCTTCCTACGTCAGAGCCTAGGATAAAGCGTCTCTTTACTTTGTTGTCTTTCCAGGGTTTGAAAGCCCTTTGTCCAAGTCTGCTAAAAGGGTAAGTACACGTCTGTTCTACCGGAGCACCGCCTATACTCCATACTCCCGTAGGTTTCTTAGAATTAGTTGCTAAAACTTTCGGGAGGTTTGTGCTTGTAAAAGGTTGGATAAGCATCATGGCAGGAGTCTGATGCCTATCATAAAGAGCTGGGTGATCTGAGGCCTTGGTAAACAAGCCCGCTTGTTTCCAGCTGGCCTCGTCAACTGTGGTCATTAAGGAATTAATTTCGGCTTCCGTCATCAGAAGTTAGGGAGACCACCACCTCACCCACCTTGAAACTAAGAATGAGGCCAAATAGATACTATGGATCACTGAGATGACAGTGCCTTAAATGCTAATGTCCTTCAGGGAGTGAGGCTCCAAAGAACAATAAAGAGAAGAAAAGAAAATCGCTAAAAAACAAGGCTTCAATAAGCACTGTCTCCAAGATAATGAATGCTAGTAAAAGACACCTGGGAACCACAAACTAACAAGTTACTCAAACACACCCCTAGGGGGTGTCAATACTTTTAACCATAACGTCAGGGAGTAGTAACTATCCAATACCTAGAGCAGGGCGAACATTGAACCCCACTTTGAAAACCTTAGCAAAAAACACGACTCTAGAGGACCTAACAGAAAGTGTCAGGAGGTATACTAGAAATCTTTTAAAACAAACTGGTCGAAAAACACTAAAAACCCGAAAAAACCTCCTAATCCTTGGTGTTTAAAGGATACCAAAACCAGAAAAACCTATGAGGAGCCCTATTTCATGCTTGGGGTCAAAACGTAGTCCACCCCTGATGTGGTCCACCATAGTTGGAATCATGTAGTCCGCCCTTGTTGCAGTCCTGTAGTCCTCCCATATCATACATACAACGATAATTATCAGTATTACCTTTACTTATTAGATCATAAGCTCATAACTTCAAAATTTTATTGTTAACGCATCTTGTCATATTGCAACAATCTGCTACACGTTATTCTTACATTCCTCTAACATGATTCTAGACTTCAATATAACTAAGTTGATTGATGCAAAACATGATTCAATGTGCTCTTATATAATATATACTTCTTATCAAAGTTAATTAAAATTGGCATCCTTAAATAGTGAGCTCAGGCTTAGACAACATTAGTCATTTTATTAGTTTTGGGATGAGATTATTTGGTGATTGTTTTTTTTTAATTCAATGCGATTCCTTAAAAAAAAAATTGGATCACCCAATCCTCTAAGATCATCCACTCGATTCCAATATAAAGCTGAATTATCAAGAGTGAGCCATATGAAATTTCGATATTAAATGTGTGAAAATAAGTGTCCTTTTCATGAAATAATCGTTAATTAGAATGAAAAAAAATAACACATAACATTGTAATAATGATTTATAATATAATAGTAAATTTTTCCATCAAATTTCATTCAAAATTGGAAAATTAAAAAAATTAATATACACACTAATTAATCTTTGAACATAATATATGGCGTGGATAGTTCCACATTGTAAACATTTTCGTTTTTACTTCATGCATGTATATTTAATACGAGGGTTGAAACATATTTTACATTGGAATAATAAGGTTTTTTATTATTCAACTAGTGTGTGGTTTTATTCTGTATCAATTGTTATATGGAGCTTTTATAGTTGGTTTTTTATTATAGTTGTTTCCTTCTTCTTCAAGATTGTGTAGCCATTGCAGGGATCCATTCCATTTTTCGCTAGGCTTCCGTAGCTATTATATGGATTCATTTATTTTTTCTTTCTGCTTACATAGCCATGATAGAGATCCACTCTCTCTATCTGCAATCATAATTATTTCATTTTGCTAAGCATCACACATGGTGCCTCACAAAAAACAACAAAGTGAAGACTTCTTTCTCACACATTCATAGATTCAATTTTTTGAACAACAACAATGGTTTTTCTTTTAGAAGATTCAACTTATGCAACAAAAAAACAGGTTATCAGTGGGTTGGCCAAGGAAACAACAGATGTGAATATTAGCAACTCTAAAATAACACCTTCAATAACACCTCTCTCTTCCAATCAAGGTGCTAATTATGTTCAAAGCAACCAAATATTATAATGAGAAGATCATTGGATGGAGACTCCATCATTACAAAATGTGATAGTATTTCCAACACATACAAACATCTTTCTTTTGTATCTTCACTTGCTCCATCCATGTTTGCTACAATGTCTTAAATACAATATCCTTCTAAACCAAACCTTACAATAGTCCAATTCCATGTTATAATTGCTCATTTTGAAACAATATTTAATCTTGCCACATGTCTTAAATACAATAGCCTTCTAATCTAAACCTTACAAGAGTCCAATTCCATGTTATAATAGCTCATTTTGAAACAATATTTAATCTTGGCATGTCTTAAATACAATATAATTCTAAACTAAACCTTACAAGAGTCCAATTCCATGTTATAATTGCTCATTTCGAAACAATATTTAATCTTGGAAAATGTCTTGGCTTGTTTCATGAGTGTATAAACAATCTATGTGCTAGACACCATACATATCTCTTGTAACAAGCCCCGAGGTGGGGGCGAAGTGGAGGATATTCATTGAATTTCCTCCTTCACCCACATAAGAATAAAATGCAATGGAAATTGCGGGGGGTTTGATTCCCAAGTGAGGGAGGGGGCACTAAGAGCGTGGAGGTGGGGGAGGAGGGGGGATTACCCACAATGCCCCTTCAATTTCCTTTGCATTTTGAATTAATGCAAAGGAATTTTATTTATGTAAAAAATCTCACCAATGTTATGGAAAAATCTCCCTAGGAGTTTCCTACTAATCCTAGACAGATAAAGGGATAGACTTCTATGGATCTCCTAGAAACAAGGAATAATATTTGACATTACATAAGGAAATGGAAGAATGACATACCTTTTCCTGAAGGCTATCCTTCGTATATCCTGGTTGTTGTAGTCCTGAATTTCCATCTCTAGTCTCTACAACCTGCTTCCTTCACACTAAATACAAAATAATACCATTCTACTTCTCGTCCTAGTGTTAGAATCCTAGATCTAGCTTGGATCTAACATGATCTATAGAAAAATAAACTAGATCTGAACATTTATGCATAAAAGACAAACATTCATAGGGGAAAACCAATGATATATTAATATGAATAATGGAATTACATCAATACAATTATGTCATGATGTAGATGCATTCCTTTTTCCCCCTTGCTCCTTTCTACTCGTCATCTCTTCAACCAAGCTAGGCAAACTGGATGCAACTAGTGTAGATAGAGAAGCACCTCTGAATTTTGGTATCATAGATCTATAAATGATTCTTCCTCCTCATGCTCAAGACTTCCCTTCTTTATATAGATCCTTGAAACGGGCTTGGGAGAACTTCTAGATATTCTATAGACCAATAGATACTCGAATGGTATGAGTTCCAAGGCTCATGCCATGAAGAACTAACTCATCCCTTGCTTGCCTCTTCGAAATTCCATGAATATAGAAGGTTACCGAGGTCATCGTAGGTTTCACTATAGTTGACCACTGACTAGTGTCTTTTTTTCTTATGTATGACAAGTGACAACCCTAAAAAATGATCCAAATTCTAAGCTAGAGATGTGTCTTGGCTTTCATCTTCTGCTAGATTCCCTTTTGGCCCTGTAGAGTGAAAATTAAGGCTATAACACCCCATGAGCCACTTGTTTGCTTGTTGTTGTCCTAGATTTGGTAGGGGTGTGCTCTTTGATTCCAAGTCTAGATCAAACTTAGGTTGGATTGTGTTTGATTTTCACATATTGCTTTCACCATGGCTAAATCATTTCACTGGTCCCATCGATTACGAGGACTAGAGCCAATCATAGAGGTACAACCACCTCTCAAGTAGTGTGAAGCAAGTGGCCGCGAATATGAAGAGTCCCATATTTAGTTTGAGGAGATTAGTTTGGTTGAAGTGGAAGTGGTCTACAAAAGTCCTCCACCAAACTTTAACCCTCTTTTGATTGATCCTGAAGCACCCATACTTATCTAGGTAAGGGAAATTTTTAGTGAATCTTTTTCTTTGTTTAGTGATCCTCACATCATGTCAGGACCAAGTGTTTCATTGAGTGTGGATGAGCCATAAATCCCATCCATAAGTGGGACTGGGGACATCCCTATGATATCCACATTACCTTCCCTGGGCACCATTAGACCTACATTGTTTATTCGTTTTTCTATGGTTCCCTCGATCTGGGGGACACCTATTGTGTTTTTCGTTTCCATCTGTCAATCTACCTAGTGTTCCCACACCCATCCCATCCATTCTGATGCCCACATATGGATCTTTTTCCAGTGGGGGGCCAAGCCTTGGTTTCAGCTTGGGGGGTGGATTTATTTCCACCTCCACCATTCCTTTGAGTGACCTGACATCGTCAGGTGTTGGTTTACCTTTTGGATGAAACATTCCTAGTGGTTTTGGAGCTATCCCTAATCAAACTGGGGGCAGTAGTATGTCAAGAGGGTTTAACTTCCCATGGGTTAGCACACCTTTCCTTGGGGGTAACTTTTCACAATGGGGAATATTTCCCTTTATTAATACCTCCAATCCTGGGGGGTTATTACCTAGGACTAATTTTGAGAATATGTTTCCATTAGGATCTACACATACCCTTGGAGGAAATCCCCTCAGGGATATGTTTGGTCCTGGGAGAAGCCATGCTATTGGAAATACCACCATCCCTAGGGGCACTCACTCTTTTGGAACATCTCAACCCTTTGGTAGTATGAACATAGGGGGATCCAAGGTTCATCTGGGAAAGCAAAGGCTTCATCTCCCTCCCAGTATTCATTTTCTCATATGCCATTTCCTTTCCTCACATTGTTAGACTTACCCGATTTTTCACATTTGACAAATGATCCTATCTTCCACAACCCTTCATGGTTGGTTATTCCCACAAAACTACCATTAGACTTCCCCAAATTTGATGGAAATCCAGGAGAATACCCCTCCATGCACATCATGACATATCACTTGTGGTGCTCATCCAATCACTTATTATAATGTAAGGTTACGTCTTTTCCAAATATCCCTTACCAAAAATGCTACCAAATGGTATATTGAATTAAAAGGAACTTCATTTAAAAGTTTCAACAACTTGGCAGTGGCATTTCTAATGCATTACCAATTACCCATATGGTATGAGATAGGAACAAAGCTCTTGAAATCACTGCGTTAGGATATCGTCACTCACATTTTTGATCTTATTGATGAATGGAAATGAAGACATAGGATGATAAAGACCCAAATCCTAGATAATCTTTTGATGGAGTGGTTCACCAAGTCTCTCCTACCAACCATTTCCAAGGATGTAGCTATGGATGGGGCGACTACTGAGGAGTAAGCTATCATGTGTACCCAGCACTTAGATTTGATTTACTCTTAGTCATGCACCCTATATGATATTATCCTGTATTCTCCTAGGCCATTGAAAGATCCAAAGAAACCAAACCTAGGACCCCATGTCGTTGGTGTGGTTGTTTTTTTTTCCCATGCCTCCATGGGAAAGTTAGTTGACCAAATGGATCACATGTCTATCTCGTCACACTCATCAACTTGTGTCTCTAATCCTCAAACAACAATGGTCCTTACTCAGACATCCAAAGTGATTTCAGTGCAATCCAT
>SNQJ01S0018908.1:116570-181933 GCA_010110895.2 Picea sitchensis
TGTGGGGAGGGCCACCCTACTCATGAGTTTCCTCGAAAGGATGAGGTCCATCGATTTTTGGCTCGGCAAAGAGGTCCCCAACAACATGTTTTCCTAACTCATCCTTTTCCCCCTCACCCCCAACACATGGTTACAAACAATCCTTTTCCTCTACAAAGGGGCATGGAAGGTATCCCTCAACATGAGGGATCTTCCTCGAATGCTTGTATTTTCATGTGCGACTAGACAATCAATTTGCAGACTCGAGCCAAGAATTAAGACACTTCCAAACCTACTCTTGTTGTTCATGAATCAACATTCTTCCCAACTTGGTGTCCCTCTTCAAATTGAGAAACCATCCTTTGACACATCGCTTTTTCCCCCAAAGGGAATTCTTCAACGCATGACACATAATCCTAATTCACGCAGGGCCACCCACAACTACAATATTGTGGAAGACTTAGCCCAGGCACCTAGTGCCATGTCTTCACTCAAAGTTTTCCAAAGCTGCCCAATGTAGCAGAAAGCCTTATTGCCCACCATAGGTGGGGTTGATCCCTTAGATTCGATTTTGACAACCTTCGATTTTGATAAGGTTACTCATAGGATGTCCCATCAAGTATACTTCTAGATCAAAGTGTGATCAATGGGGAAAAACATCTTCCGAACTGTGTTTGATGAAGGAACCTCAACTTGCATCATGTCTATTTCTTGTTGGAAGGCCCTCACCTCTCCTAAGATTGACACTTCTGCAACACTGTTGAAAGAATTCTATGGACATATGTTCCAACCCCATGGGATAATCACTTCCTTACCCATTGAGTTAGGTTGTAAGACTATCTCTATTGTTGTGGAGGTTGTCGATGAAACTCTTGAGTATAATCTGTTACTCGGACACACTTAGTTCTATGAGATGACTGCAATTGCCTCATCTGCCTTTAGGGTCTTACGCTTTCCTCATCAAGGGAAAATAGTGATGATCGATCAACTTGCGTTTTGTACCCCAGACCTTCGATCCAATGCAAGGTCTAATGTACCCTTTTTCGATGATGCCCAACAGTCTTATATTAGTGTCGGTGGAAGGATTTTCAAAGAGACTTCACTAATGGGAACATTCCCTCTTCCCCCACCACCTCGTGCTATGAACATTGCTCCTATCAACATGATTTCATCATTTACCAATAGACCCTTTAGATCCATCGATCCTTGGGTGGTACCTCGTTCTGAGGATGTGGAATCATCTGGAGCTTCCCTGCCACCCAACATGGTTGATATTGTCAATCCGAAAATCCCATCAACATCCATTGATATTGTTGAACACCATCCTCATATGGAGTGTGATCAACCTACTCCGCCCATACGAGTTGTTGACTCTTTTAGTTCACATGATTTCCTAGATACTGGGTTGCCTTCAGATAAGGCCATCCTATATTTCATGGATTTTATTAGCACTGGAAGTCACCTCTAGATTGTGGCAGAGGTAAGCCTGATACCCATCAGTTTTATATGTCACAATAATAAATTGGGATGGTAGAATGGGCGTAGACCCAGGAGAATATCACTTTAACTCAGAAAACTAGGCTAGGCATGCACGAGTAAGCGAGGTCTTGATCTAACTTTAGTCAGGAAGTTGAGTTTAAAATGAGCAGAGGGAAGACTTGGTGAGAGTGGTGGACAAGACTGATATGGTAATTAGGCCTTCTAGCAGCTTGGAGAAGAAAAACAAGACACTGAAATGTGCCGAGATGACACAGTCACAACAACATAGTGATCAAACCTACATCACAATGCTACAGTAACAACTCGACTATATCCTCCAATTCTGAGCTACTCAGTGTAAGAGGGAAAAGATAATACAAGAAACTACTTAAAACTGGTGATAATATTGCTATGATAAAAAATACATCACAACAACACAAAAACCCTCGACTGAATCCTCCAATTCTGAGTGTTTTAACATAGCTGTTTACACTGATATGAAAATAAGATGACTTTCATTAAACAAGAAGTCTCAAATACAGATACATAACCAAAGAAACCGATGCTTCATCAAAACTTTATAATACGGGAGCCTAGCTCAATCATTGACCACAACAAAATATCAAATCTGAGTATATATACTCATAATGACTTGCTCCCTACATAAACACATTCTGATCACTGCATTCGAAGCTTTGTGTTTCTCCTCCTTCTGTCAGACTGTGAAGGATTTCCTTTGTCAGACGCAGATCTAAGAAAACATGGGCTTTATAGGAAAATTCATGATAGGGTGACTTTGGGTTGTGAACCTGCCTCTACGATCGGGCCTCCATGCTTCCCATTTATGGTCCAAATGAGGTTTCAACCAACTTCTTTAGTTTCATTAATTTCCTTTATTGGGATCAGGATGAGCCCTCACATCCATCAATGCTCTAGGTGGTGTCCATGACTTTTCCTAATTAATATTGATGCCTCGAGCCCTGCTGCTCTCCCTCTACAATCAATACAGGCACCTTCGGTCCCTGGCACAACTCTTATCCATCGTTCCACATGACCTCAAGTTATGAACCTACTCTTAAACACCAAAGGCGCTTCATGTATTGGGACCCAGAAGTATGGAAAAATACAAGCCCAACACTCTACCCTCCAAAATCCCAAAATCAGATCTTCGAACTAGCGCTTTAACACCTACTATCTCCTCCTCTATTTCTCGTCCATATGATCACGAGCTATGACCACAGACCTTACTCCAAAAAGGTTCTTCATAATTTGCAACTTCGTGAATCCTGCTACTGATTCCCTCGACTCCTTCAAGTTCTGAAACCCGAAATAGGGCTTAACGGTTCTTAGCTCCTCCCTTGGATTCTTTCCATGTGACCTTTCCCCGTGACCATTGACTGAACCGAAAAGGCACTCGTCGCATTTTGCATATTGACAATGAGAAGGAGTCGACTCCTTGTCCTTCAAACTTCCAGTTATCGAAATCACGACGGGGCTTAACTCATGTTAGCTCCTCCCTTTAGTTCCACCACATGGCCTTTGGCCATGTCCCAGGGCTAGACCTTTCGAGGGCGTCGAAACTTCGTGTATCGCTAGTTCTCGTTGCTCCCTTTGTTGACTTTCTTCAGTAGCGAGTCAGCAAAATGCTGAACTCTCGCCATGCATCCCCCCAAAATGGATGGTCTTGATGATGTTGGGACAACCAATGAACTAAATTCAATCCGACTTTCATGTATCGGGGATTTGAAACCCAAGATAGAACCTGAATCTCCCAACTCACGATCCCCGATATTTTGAAATGAACCAACGTTCCAAATATATTTGGATCGACGGATCTTATCTCTCCCAAGCTTCAAGAGATAAATGGATATCATCCTTATGCTCCTCACAACTCTGTCTGATCCGACAACTTATGGAAAATCGACATTTCTCCCTCAAAGATTTCCACCGTCCATCCAGATTTCGCCGACTCTCAACCAAATAATTTGACGCCGACACTCTGAACTTGATTCCTTTGCGAGCTCGACTACTGGGGTCTCGTCTATGTTTTTGAGAATGCTGTCCCTCCTTAGGCACATTATCCCTTTGCAAGAATATGTGCTAACATTAGGCTCCATGGGGGATAGAGTCCTCCCTGCGAAGCTCTAAGATCTCCTTTTGTAGTTCCAGTCACCTTCTATTGGGCTATGGATTCAAGCTCAAAACACTTTGCTAAAAAATACAGGCCAATAAGTAAAACAAAAAAAACACACATGCTCCAAAGAGATTATTTATGTACAGTCCTAAACTAATTTATTTTTCACATGGTGCTAGGTGAAAGCAAATTTCCACCATATCCATTCAAGTAACTTCCTAACTAGAAGATCCTTTACTCTGTTGGTCATCACTAGCAGTTGATGCAACCGTGATAGTAGAACGACTACACCGTCCAGCTCCCCTTCAAAGGATGAAGTTGAGATGAAATAGGGTGGCTCGAAGATATGAAGGAAATGCCACTCCATGTACTCGATGACAGGCTCATAGAATGGGTGGAATATCCTGGAAAATTTGTAACAAGCAGCTTGATATGCTCCACAAATTCTCACACATGGCTGAATATCTCTGATAAGCACAGGTGGAAGAGGAGATGATGCGAGCTGAATGGTGTTAGGTGATGGTTGCTCGCTTACAGGCTCTAGACATAAGATAAAATGACCCTTTTTATGATCCTATGGTTCTTCCTCTTCTTCTTCCTTGCTCTCCCAAGGGTCAGATTCGTATTCATCATAAACATGACCTGTGGGAAAGATCTGCTCTTCAAACTGTTGCTCAGTGATTTCTGCAGGCCCAATATGGCTAATTTCTTTGTAATATTCTTCTTTAACGAACAAAAGATAAGGCTATGCAGTTTGCTCTTAGAAGTCCTGCATATCCAGCTCAGAATTTGATTCGTAGCTGTCATATACGGGCTGGTTTCTCTTCTGGTCAACAAACTGCAATGTGGGGCTCTACTACTCTTCATCCGAATAATCATCATAGCTTGGAACAACAGGCACGTCAGGAGTGGAATGAAAGGCCTCTATGGTCATGAAATCTTCAATGCTATCATCATCAGTAGGGTTGTCAAGAACATCTGCTTCAAAAACTGGAAAATCCTCTGTATTTTATTCAAAAAGGAAGAAATCATGATTTTCCTTCAATCCCTCAATCTTTGTAGAAAGAGATTTTTCCATCTCCATCAGCTCACTTAGAGCATCCTCACCCTCCTCGTGGTCCTCATCCCCATAGACTCTATCAGAATCAACCAAATTTTGATCACTGTCTTCATATTCCTCAAGACAATCATGACAAATAAACTTACAGGAATAAAACGCTTGACAATGCCTAGTGAAGGCTTCATGAAATTCTCCCAGTGAAGAAATTTTAGTAGGGGGTAAAGAATGATACCACTCACGAGCGTCCCCTGCTAATGAGAACATGAACATCTTTAACAATACATCCTCATGATGTATCTCCCACTGATGCATAAGTTCATGAAAATCATGGAGATGCTGAGTAGGGTTGTCCTCTTTACACTCTAAATATGGGAAAATAATCACCCCATTCATTTGGAGTAGGGACAACATTAGGAAAACTAGGAACAACCGAATAATTAAAAGGAGCAAACCTTCGAGCCAGGATCCTTTCCATTTCGAATCATTGGAGTCGTTGATCGATCCTTGAATCATGGATTTGCCAGGTGAATGATGCACAAATTTGAATGTGTCTGGTCTTTGTTCACCAGCAAAGGCCATATCCTAAGATTGTCATTCCCCCAAGGAACTTCTCAAGCTAAGAAAGAAGCTGCTGAAAACCTTCTCGAGAAAGCTCCTCTGGGTCAACTTTCAAGTGTGCTAAAAGTAGCCACAACTGAAACAATGAAGTGGAAACATTGGAATCGCCAGGTGCATAGTTGCAATCTTCGATGTACTAGGTTTTGATGCACCCTTAGAACCAATAAGCTTTGTCGTTCAATCCCAGGGAAAATATTCAAGTTCGTCCTCGGCAACGACACCAAAAATGTTAGCACCAGAAGTCACCTCTGGATGGTGGCAGAGGTAAGCCTGATACCCATCAATTTTATATGTCACGATAATAAATTGGGCTGGTCGAATGGGCATAGACCCAGGAGAATATCGCTTTAACTCAAAAACTCTAGGGCAGGCATGCACGAGTAAGTGAGGTTTTGATCTAGCTTCAGTTAGGAAGTTGAGTTTAAAATGAGCAGAGGGAAGACTTGGTGAGAGTGGTGGACAAGACTGCTATGGGCATTAGGCCTTCCAGTAGCTTGGAGAAGAAAAACAAGACAATGAAATGTGCCGAGATGACATAGTCACAACAACACAATGATCAAACCTACATCACAATGCTACCATAACAACTCGACTGGATCCTCCAATTCCGAGCTACTCAGTGTAAGAGGGAGAAGATAACATAGGAAACTACTAAAAATTGGTGATAATATTGCTATGATCAAACATACATCACAACAGCACAAAAACCCTCGACTGGATCCTCCAATTCTGAGTGTTTTAACATAGTTGTTTACAAAGATATGAAAAGAATCTAACTTTCATTAAACAAGAAGTCTCAAATACAGATACATAACCAGAGAAACCAGTGCTTCATCAAAACTTTACAATATGGGAGCCTAGCTCAACCATCGACCACAACAAAATATAAAATCTAAGTATATATACTCAGAGCGACTTGCTTCCTACATAAATGTGTTCTGATCATTGCATTCGAAGCTTCACGTTTCTCCTCCTTCTATCAGACTATGCAAGATTTCCTTTGTCAGACATAGATCTAATACAACATGGGATTTGCAGGAAAATTCATGACAGGGTGACTTTGGGCTGTGAACCTGCCTCTATGACCAGGCCTCCATGCTTCCCATTTATGGTCAAAACTAGGTTTCAACAAACTTCTTTAGTTTCATTAACTGCGTTTATTGACATCTGGATGAGCTCTGACCTTAGGTCCCTTGCACAACTCTTATCCATTATTCCACACGAACTCAGGTTATGACCCTACACTTAAACACCAAAGGTGCTTTGTGTATCGGGACCCGAGAGTATGGAAAAATATAAGCCCAACACTCTACCCTCCAAAATCTTGAAATCCAATCTCTGAACTAGTGCTTTAACACCTACTAGCTCCTCCCCTATTTCTCATCCATATGATTACCGACTATGACCAAAGACCTTAATCCAAAAAGGTGCTTTAGAATTTGCGACTTCATGAATCCTACTACTGAGTCCCTTGAATCATTCAAGTTTTGAAACCCGAAATAGGGCTTAACGGTTCTTAGCTCCTCCCTTGGATTCTTTCCATGTGACCCTGCCTCGTGACCACTGACTGAGCCCAAAAGGCGCTCGTCACATTTCGTGTATCGATGATGGGAAGGAGTCGACTCCTTGTCCTTCAAATTCCCGATTACCAAAATTGTGATGGGGCTTAACTTGTGTTAGCTCCTCCCTTTAGTTCCACCACATGGCCTTTGGCTATTTCCCGGGGATAGACCTTCTGAGTGCGTTGGAACTTCGCGTATCGCTAGTTCTCGCTGCTCCCTCCATTGAATTTCTTTAGTAGCGAGTCAGTGAAATGATGAACTCTCGCCACACGTCCCCCCAAAATGGATGGTCCTGACAACATTGGGAAAACCAATGGATTGAATTCAATCTGGCTTTCACGTATCAGGGATTTGAAACCCAAGACATAACCTAGCTCTCCCAACTCGTGATCCTTGATATTCCGAAATGAACCAACGTTCCAGATCTATTTGGATTGATAGATCTTATCTCTCCTGAGCTTCAAGAGATGAATGGATATCAGCCTTATCCTGCTTGCAACTCTGTCTGATTCGTAGACTCATGGAAAATCAACATTTCTCCCTCGAAGCTTTCCACCGTCCATCTAGATTTCGTCGACTCTCAACCAAATAATTTGACGCCGACACTCTGAACTTGATTCCTCTGCGAGCCCGGCTACTGGGGTCTCGTCTGTGTTTTTGAGAATGTTGTCCCTTCTTAGGCACAGTATCCCTTTGCAAGAATATGTGCTAACAGATTCATGAGATAAGCGCCACCACCTCCTACTGCGAACATTGCTCATATCAACATGATTTCATCATTTACCATTGGACCCTTCAGATGCATCGATCCTTGGGTGGTACCTCATCCCAAGGATGTGGAATCATATGGAGCTTCCATGCCATCGACCACGGTTGAGATTTTCGATCCGAAAATCCCATCAACATCCATTGATATTGGTCAACACCATCCTCATATGGAGTGTGATCAACCTACTCTGCCCGTATAGGTTGTTGACTCTTTGAGTTCACATGATTTCCTAGATACCAAGTTGCCTTCAGATAAGCCCATCCTGGATATCATGGATTCCTGAGATGATCCCAAGGATGAGGTGATGCATCAATCATCTTATCTTTATTCAGAACTGATGATATTTAGCATGATCAATTTCAATCCATGACTAGGGGTATTTGCTAGGGAATCCAATAGACATCTTAGTCTTGACCCTTTTCAACCTTGAATATATTTTTCAAAACTTACCACTGAATTCTCTTCTTCCCCTTCCATTGAAGATTTGCATTTTGTACCTCCATGCATTGATGGGTCTCATCAAGGAGATTACATAGCTCATGAAACCACTCATGATGAGCATCTTTGATCACATAAATTCATTATTATGTGGCATGTCCCTGACATGGTAAGTCATATGATGCCAACATCGGCTCATGAGTTCATCGATTATGAAAAATATCCTTGGTATGAGCCTAACCTTGGGCTCTACTTGGAATAATCCATCAGATGCATAGTGCCCTATACATAAGTGTGTAGTGTGAGTGTTTTTTGTTTTGCATATATTATATCCAAAAAATCCAAAAATATTTCCTTTTGAGATTTCATTATTCATTTTGACCCCTAGAATCTAGTTTACATATGTTGATAGGATTGCAAAGACATTTTTTTACAAATATGGAAACTTCCATTGAACTTGAGGTGCATTTTATCTAAATTGGCATATAGGGATAGGTTTTTCCCTGCGGTACCATCTTGCATTATTAACCATCCCTTTTTCCATCACTATGCCTTAGGTTCGATCATATTGGGTTACGACATTAGCCACTCCATTTACATGTCATAACTTGTTTGATAGTGCCTACCCTCCATGGTCACCATAGTTATCACCCATATTTTCATTTGATGCCCATACTATGATTTTTCGTAGGCCCATGAACCCTCTTGTAGTCCCACCATGACTTGACGATGAGACTCATTTGCCTCTCTTCATCTATACTCTGGCCATATCCTGTGGGGATTCCCAAAATTGTTATGGTTCTTAATGGTTGCTTATGCATTTTATATTAGCATCTTACATTCTGCTTATGCATTGTTGTTTGCTCAGATTCTTCTTACCACTATTGCAGTATCCTTTGACCATTTACCTCTTGTATTATTTGGCCTCTTTTTTGAATCTATCTACCCATGGAGAGAATAACCGCTAAGAGTGGATCTCTCTTTCCAGTACCATTTGCATTCATTTTTCTTAGGTTGGTTCCATGTTCTTGGAACATAGGAGAATGTAGTTAAGCCGCTCGTTCTCTCCAGATGAGTACACTTTTATCTCTTTTTCGGACTTGTTAAAAGACATGAAAAAGACACATTTTGAGTGAACTCTTACCTCTTTTCCAAACTCTTTAAAAGACATGAAAAAGAGACCATCATGAATATACTTTTAACTCTTTTTTAGGCTTTCTAAAATTGAACAAAAAAGACATTACCAAGAACACTTTTATCTCTCTTTCGCGCTCGTTAAACCATGAAGGAGACACCAAAATAAAAAAATAAAACAAAACAATGGTTTTTCTTTTACCATTGGTCTATTGTAAAAATGGCAGCATCAGTCGAATCGCCCTTGAACATGGCACATTTTTTTATTCCTCATCATATAGTTGGGTTTTAGATTTCCTAGGATCCGTCCCAATAATACGATTCAAAGATACTCCTCTGAATGATTACTCTTCCGGTCATCATGGAGAGTGATTCAATCCCTCCTACATTGATGCACTATATTCGTGTAGCTCTTGTGTCTTGGTGCCAAGTCACCATTGTGTCATGCTATATGTTCAAGGGGAGTTTAAGCTTGACTTTGCCATCTGTTGTTTTGTTGACTTACCGAGTCAGTCATTCCTGTGTCATTTTTACTTGGTGATATACTCTCTTCACATTATCTCTCAGTGCATGTTTCATGTCGATTGTTGGGGGAACAAATTAAGGACCTCCTTTGATGGATCTCTTCCTATTGAATTCAACACATTATCTAGGAGAGAGATCTAGAAATGAGTTAGTACCTTGGAGATTGCAGTCCTTAGTGGCAAGACTCGTGATCGACAATGGTTTTACATCATTGAATCCTAATTGATTGATTTTACTAGTGTTAGACATCAGATCCTCTATTCACACTTGCTAGATTGTACTAGGTACCTTGGGGTCCATCTTCCTCATCAGTGGATCCCATCGCGTTTTTTAATGGTATACCTCAATGACCAATAATCAGATGGTTTCTACCATACTCGACATCAGTTCATCTATTCACATGTTGTATATTTGTACCATCAGGGTTTGGGATGAAGACCTTGGGATTGGGGCCACATCCTTCCATTACAATATCCCCTCCCAATTTGCAATGGAGTATATCACTTATCTATGAGTTCTTTGAAGTCTTCTGGGGAACTTTACTTAGTGCTCGTTGTCTTCCTGATATATATATATATATATATATATGTTGTCTCATATATCCACATTGTATTTGATCATGGCTATGATCTTATTACTGAAATAGATCCACATTTTATTGGCTCGTGGCTATGATATTATTGATGACATGGATCCATCGTGTATTCTTTCGTGGCCATGATATTGAATTTCATGTCATGGATCCATAATGTATTATTTGGTGGCCATGATTTGATACTCTTCAGAGTCTGAGTATGTCTATCTAGGGGATGGTCTATATATTCTTTTACCATTGGTGTTTGATTGTAGATCCTCTTTGACCACCAAACCTCTTTGGTCTCTTCTCATGCTTCCTCATGGGCACTATTTTATTGTAATTCATTTCGTCCATCCATTTATTTCTTGACCTCACACATTAGGGGACATCTGTTGTAGTCTTACTTTCCACCCTAAAGGGCCAGAAGGGAATCTAACAGAAGATGAAATCCAAGAAACATCTATAGCTTAGGATTTGGGTCATTTTTTAGGGTAGTCGCTAGTCATACATAGGACAACAAGCAATTAGTTATTGGTCAGCTATAGTGTAACCTACTATGACCTTTGAAACCTTCTAGATTCATGGAGTTTAGAAGAGGCAAGCAAGGGATGAGTTGGTTATTCATGGCATGAGGCTTGGAACTCACATCATTTGAGTATCCATTGGTCTCTAGAAGATCTAGAAGCTCTCCCAAGCATTTTCCAAGGATCTATATAAAGAGGGAAAGTCTTGAGGATGAGGAGGAAGAATCATTTACACATATATCCTACCAAAATTCATAGATGCTTCTCCATCTACATCAATTGTAGTTAGGTTGCCTATCTCGGTTGAAGAGAAGAGGAGAATCAAGGAGCAAGAGGAAAATAGGAATGCATCTACATCATGAGCTAATTGTATTGATGTAATTCCATTATTCAGATTAATAGATCATTGTTTTTCCCCTATGAATTTTTTTATTTTATGCATAAATGTTCAAATTTGGTTCATTTTTCTATAGATTAGGTTAGATCCAAGATAGATCCAGGATTCTACCACTAGGAAGAGAACTATAATGGTATTGTTTTGTCTTTTGTGTGCAGGAAACAATTTGTAGAGATTGGAGTTGGAACTTCAGGACTATAACAACTAGGATATACAAAGGAAAACCTTCAGGAAAATGTATTCCATTCTTCCATTTTCTTGTGTAATGTCGAATCCTATTACTTGTTTCTAGGAAATCCATAAAATTCTAGCTCCCTGTCTATCTAGGATCAATAGATAGATCCTAGGGATATTTTTCCATACCATTGGTGAGATTTTCTCCATAAAGGGGGCCTTTTGAAAACAAACCCTCTGGGGGAGATGAATCCCCCACAAGGTTAGCTAGTGAAGGTATGGGGATCAATTATGATGAATGATGTGAAACAACCCTCACTAGTGAAATCACCTTTTATTAAGGTGAACACCCTCCAGGGGATCTAAGACCATGAATGGACATTTTCCCCAGGTACTACATGCACGCCCGACCTATAGTCACCTATGTAGATATTTAGGAATTGTCACTAAGGTTTCCACCTCACAATCAATAATCGAGAAAATAGTTGCAGGTTTGACCACATGTAAGGGTAGGGTGACTAAGCTTGAAGCTTCAAAGGTGGCACCAATGAAACCCCCGTATACATAGTGTTTGCACTCTTTTCGTCAATGTGTGAGCAAAAAGTGAGTGCTTACATGCCTACTTGGGCTCTGCTAGGCATGACAGCTGTATGTAAAAAGGTTAGAAAGGAAACAACAAAGCTATTAACAAGAATTTAAACAAAAAACTAAATGAAACTATGAGCATAGGAACAAAAATAAAAACAAATGACAATAGACCAATATCACCAATATATATGCTGGTCTGATTGATGAAATCCAAAGATACACAATGGAGAAAGAGGACTTGGGTCCCTTCCCTCTCCAATGGAAGGCTCTTGAGGCCCTCAACTGATTGCTCTCCTTACAATGAAAGATGAAAGTGTGAGTGAAAGAACTCCAAGCTTATCCACTCTAGTGAGAGATGGAAAGCCTATGAAATGGTGTTGATAATGTTAATTGCCAAAGAATGAGTCTATAGCAATCCCAACAGCATAACAATACAAAGAATTCCTTGAAGAAATGATGGTCATTCATGGCTTTTTATAGCCAAGAATTGAGCTATTGTGCAACCTCTTTTGAATGTGAAAAGGGGCTCTTTAGGTCACAATTAGGTCTTTGACCAGCCTCCCCACGCAGATTGAGCTCGGATTTGGTGTCAAATCGACTTGGGAGCTGATCCATTAGTGGTTGGGAGGCCGACCAGTTCCATAAAAGCGCCGTTTGGAAGGCGCGCGGGTTTTGCACCCCACAGCCGCGCCTATGTGCCCAATATACGAAGATGTTGCGCGCGCGCGCGTTCTTAGTGGGTACACTGCGCCTTTTAATTTTTTAGCCATTTTTGTATAGTTTTGGCCCTTTTGTTGTGCTGTGGAATTAATCCTTGTGCCATGAATGACTGTTTTTCTGTGCTGACGATGCGGAGTTCTTGTCGCCCAGTGCGGACGAAATTTTAGTGATAACACATAGTAATCGAAGTGATACTGTAAACACCAAAACAAGAAGAGAGGGGTAATCTCCCTACTTGCCTCGATGTGACCTCATGCTTGAATCCTATGTTAGAGGAGCTTCCTGACACACTAGTTGCAAAAAATGGGGTTTTCACTCTTTAAGGACTCTAGGTTTCATTTTGGTGGCCTTGAAGATTTTAGTCTTCAATATCCAATCCTATTCCAAGGCCCTAAACCTATATAATGTTGGTTTATAAATAAAAAAAAAGAGTCTATTTGATTTTATCTTTACAAATATTTTTCTTATGGTTGTTTTTTATGTGAAAGGGAAGATGGATGAAACTTTTGTGGTGTTTTAATCTTGACCCAACCAAAGCAATGCAATAATGCTCATGCACTTGTTCAATTTAATGAATTGTAGTTGTGGGAGGGAAAATAGATCTTTTGCTCTAGACACTTCAAAACAAAATCTCAAACACCAAGCAACCATGCGAATAATTCACATCCAAAATTCTTACAAGAACTCAAACCAAACACCTCACCAATGCACTTTTGTTCCTAATGCTTCAAAAGATCATAACCATGCAAAGTTTTTTTTTATTAATATATCTTTACAAATGTAATGCAAAAATATTTGTAATCTAATCAAGAACACAATATGCAAAAGGAAAACCAACAAACTAGGAAGCAAAGGTTAGTGTGATATTGGTAGTGATGCCCCTTGGCACACTCTAATGTATACATAAGATCTCAACCAAAAACTCACAAGGAATGGATCTCAACAATGTAAAATCCAATCAAAAAGGAAAATTAACCAAATGCAACTATCAATCACTCCAAAAGACAATTTATACCCCAAATTTTAGAAGCAACACTTTGATGCAATTTTGAAAAGAGGTCCTAAAATGCTCCAAAAAGGATGATAAAAAAAAAGAAATTTTATTTTTATTTTTTATTCCATTCAAAGAATAATTAAAAATTATTTCCAAAGCTAAGTTATAAAGGTTCTCTTTCCCAATAATAGGGACCCTAGACTTCATTGGAAAAAACCAAGAATTGTTTTTCATGAAAAACAATTTTTTTTTCACCCTACATGCCTTTTTTTGTGGACTCTATCTGGGTAGTTGCAAGTCACCCTTCACTTGACTATCGAATAGTTGCGGGTTGTTGTTTTTGTAACCTGTGAAGACACTAGTATGAATTATAAATTCCCCCCCTTCATGGGTCATATGACTTGCAATAAGCAACTCGTCGCTGTACACCAATAGTGCAACAAGTGACTACTACAAAATTTAAAAAAAAAAAAAAAGATTTGTCTCAGATCCAATCATTTTTGATGGATTCAATCTTTGAGGGAGTAAAAGGGAAGAGATAAACTGAATCAAGAACATAAACAAAGGATAATTGACAATGGATTCTAAACTAGAGAACAATCAAATATTCTTCCCCAGTGGAGTCACCAATTCTATTATGGGGAAAATATCACCAATGCTATGGAAAAACATCCCTAGGATTTGCCTACTAATCCTAGATAGACAGAGGGATATACTTCTATGGTTTTCTTAGAAACAAGCAACAATATTCGACATTACACAAGGAAATGGAAGAATGTCATACCTTTTCCTGAAGGTTTTCCTTCGTATATCTTGGCTGCTGTAGTCCTAAATTTCTAGCTCCAATCTCTAGAACCTGCTTCCTACACACAAAAGAAAAAACAATACCATTCTACTTCTCTTCCTAGTGTTATAATCATAGATCTAGCTTGGATCTAACCTAATATATAACAAAATAAACCAGATATGAAAATTTATGCATAAAAGACAAACATTCATAGAGGAAAACCAATGATCTATTAATCTAAATAATGGAATTACATTAATACAATTACCTCATGATATAGATGCATTCCTTTTTTCTCCTTGATCCTTGATCCTCCTTAAGTCTTCAACCAAGCTAGGAAATCTAAATGTAACTAATGTATATGGAGAAACACCTTTGAATTTTTGCATAATAGATCTGTAAATGATTCTTCCTCCTCATGCTCAAGACTTTCCTTCTTTATATAGATCCTTGGGATGGGCTTGGGAGAGCTTCTAGATCTTCTAGAGACTAATGGACACTTGAATGATGTTTGTTCCAAGGCTCATGTCATGAAGAACCAAATAATTCCTTTCTTTCCTCTTCAAAACCTCGTGAATCTAGAAGGTTGCAGAGGTTGTCACAGGTTGCACTATAGCTGACCATCGACTAGTCACTTTTTTCCTATGTATGACAAACGACAACCCTAAAAATTGGCATCCATGCACATGTGATGAGATTCCAAACATCCATGCACATGTGATGAGAGTCTCCCTTATGTTCAACATAGCTACAACATAGCCCTTCATATCTCGATCGATCACATTCCCTTTCATGTGGGGTTAGGATTTTAACCATTGGGTCCCATTGATGTCGCATTTCCCCTTGCATCCACACAAGTAGAATCATCCCATGCTCAATATGAGGCTGAAAAAGCCACTAATTTTATTGAATGGATTCAGAACATCTGGCAATAGGTCCATGATATTTTACAAAAATCCAATGCTAAGTACAAACAAAACCATGATCAACAACGGGTGCCACACAAGTTATAGGTGGGAGACAAGGTATGATTGCATTTGAAGAAAGAGCGCCTTACATGACCCCATAGAAATATTTGTCCACTTAGATATGGACCTTACACCATCACCAAGGCTATGGGTGACAATTATTTTGAGCTAAGTATCCTCCCCTTCCTTGGCATGCACCTAGTGTTCAATGTGGACGTCCTTCGACCGTACTTCCCACCATTACTGGACACATCGGAGATTGCAAAGAAATTGACAATGATAGAGATCAACCCTGAATGCATGGAACATGCAACCATTGATTAGATAAAATACACTCATATTAAGAGCACTCACCAATAGAAGATCCATATTATCGGGTTGTCGAAGAAGGGAAACTCTTGCACCAAAGAAAGTGGCTCACCCAAGGCCAAGTTCAAAAAAAGTTTCCCCATCTAATGGGGGTGCTCAACAAATTAGAGACCATTTCTTCCTAAGGGGGATGAAATAGTACTAGTGGATATCGGTGGCCACCCACCTATTCTGCTGGCTCAAAGAACAGTTTCCATTTTGGCAGTTTGTTTTTACATCTTTTTGGGTCCCAAACTTTCGGGGTTGTTTTGAGGCCCTAAATGATGTTTTTTGGGCTTGATGACGCCTATCATGTAGCCAAAGGAAAATGCTAGGTTTAACGAAATATGTACTCCTTTTCTATACATTTCCAATGGTGTATCAAGCACCCAAAATAGATATCGTATGAAAAGTTACGCACTCGAGAAGTTGACATATCAACACCCCCATTGGGGCCCACAAACCTTTTGGCGTTTCATCTCTCGGGGTTAGGGTTTTGGATTTTTAGGGCTTTCTCATTTATGTTTTATGTTAAAAAGGATTTTGGAGCCTCATTGTACTCATATTCTTGCGAATGATCATATCTATCACGTCTCTTCTCAAAGATAAGTTGCCACCATCCAAGCAAGTTTGTTTCAGTTTGCATTTTTACAGTTTCAATAGGTTCTCTTTATTAATAGAAGTCAAGTTTTATGGTATCTTTGTGTGTTTCTTTGCTATACATCTATATTTCATTCCATTCCATTTATAAATCCAGATCATAGTTGGGAGCATGAGCACAATGGGTATGTCAAGGGAAAACAATGAACCGAATAAAAGTGACAGCAATGTGGATACAAATCCATGAATTGCAAAAATAAGTATTGTGTTGATGTGTATATTTCCTCTTGAATTATGGATAAAAATAAAATGTTTATGCATGAAATTGTGATTAATGTGCATGTTGTTTGACATTTTTTATAGGCATAATTATTAAATTCCAAGAGTATGGAAGAGGACTAGAGAAAGAGAGAGGAGATGTTGTTGAAGCGGCTAAAATATGAAGGCATGGCAGGTGTTGCTGAGATGCTAGGAAACCGAGGATGGTGTTCCTTTTGAAAGGGGAGGGGAATGTAACACCCCATTTATAAAACCTCGATTTTATGCAATTAATCATGTTTAATTATTTCCATGCTGCCCCCTCACTAATACCTCTCATGGTATCATGTCCATTACTTTCAAGGCTTCACCCATGAGTTAGCTAGTTGGAATTTCCAATCAAACAATAATACAATTACAATGTTTATATGCCAAGCCATGGCATATAAACATTGTAATTATATTATTGTTTGATTTGAAATGCCAACTAGATGATTGATGGGTGAAGCCTTGAAAGTATTGTCCATGATACCATGATAGGGATTAGTGAGGGGGAAATGAAGGGGGATTCATGTGCAAAGATCCCAAGTCATCTTGATGAATGATGTGGAGGAAATAACCATAATTTCTCTAGCTTACAGTGGAAGAAAAATAATTAATGAGAAGGGGGTTGGTAGTTGAACCACCAACCACCCATAATGAATGGAAGTATGGGAGGAATGGCTAGTATAGAAGACACTTTCATCCAAAGGTACCATAGCGTACCCATTTTACAATCCCCAAGTTGAACCACATATTCCTTTTGACAGAAGAAACGAGGACAGGTTGAGAACCTTACCGTGTTTAGTGCACACAGAAGAGAAGGCACAATGTGTGCAAGAGGAGGAGAAGAGAGAAATCGAGGAGTTCTAGTCTCAGAAGCACACAAAAATAGAGAAAGATAGCTCTGAGTTTTGGGTCTAAAATAAAGACCCGAAGAGAAGAGAATCAGTGCAAGAGAACTAGAAGCAGACTTCATGGAGGAACCATGTGTAGATAGAGTGAAAAGTGGTCTAAGAAGGTATCGAGAAGGAGGTATTGCTTCCATGAGAGGAAAGACTCATGTTGTAGAAGAAGAGGCTTGTGATAATAACAAAGGAATCTCTAAAATGCATACCTTAGAAAAATAAGGACTAGGTTGTATGCCCATGACATGAATGGTTGCGCTGGAATAGAGAAGAACCAAAGTCCAGACTGAAGAAAAAGAGAGCCACGAGCTTGATGCTTGCTAGAAAGAAACCGACAATGGAAGGAGAGGGCACTAAGGGATAGTGTAGTTGTGGAGGGACTGTCTTGTGTAGAGGAAATCCAACTAGGAAGGCATTTGATAAACCCCGTGGTGGTCTTGAGCTTAATGGAAAGAGAGGAAACTTTTGGTGTTGCCAGTGGAGTGGAGGAGACTAACTTCCCTACCATTCTTTGACTTGTTGAGCCAATTATTAGAGTCCCTTGGTGGTATCATGGTATGGAATAGGGGTGGCCTACTGCTGAATTTATTGCGCAAGTATAGCATATGGTTGGGTGGAAAGGTGTACACCCATATTCAATTGGTTGGCTATAACTTGTAACAGATAAGTATCTCTATACCTTGTGTAATTGAACTAAAATGTATGGATGCATGTTTGCATTTGTAACCAAGAGCATGTATGATTTATTTATGGGCTTGGTGTTGTCCCATTGGGAGGCATTTGTACTTGAATACTAATGTATCTTTATGAAATTGCATGTGTAGTGCATATGATCAGGAGGATCCTGAATTTTATCTTGAATCATTAAGGAACTGTAAAAAAGGTTCCTTCCTGTGAATGTAATCATGGATATAATTGTATGCTTGTGCCTCCTGTTGAAACAGTTCTTAAATTTTTTATCCTTAAGGCATGATTTTTTCTTTTTCGGGTTTCGGCTTTTTAAAAAACATGAGTTTCGTTATCAATCCCAAGCACACGACACCTTTTTCTTAAAGATTTTAATTATTTGGATAATAAAAAGAAAAAAGGCTTAAAAGAATTATAATAATCCTGACGCTTTTTATTTGAAATTATTTAAATCATGATAAGTTTTAAAACTAACGGTTTTAAGGTTAAGCTTAAAGAATTTTTGGGATTCGGGGTTTGCTACAACCAAATTTTTTCGATGCAAATCGAATCACGAAATCTCGATCCCCGATTTCTCGAAACGTTGAAGTCTTAGTTAAAACACAGATTAATTAATTCTCTTATATGAAAGGTTAAGGGTTAAGATAATCATGTCGCAATTTCGAGATTCGTGGTTCAGTGAGACCACATCTCCTGTCATTGTGATTCCCGAAATCCCGAATCACGAAAGCCCGATCCATGGTTCATGTTAAATCAAACTAATTCTGTTTTGGCCTTAATCGTGATTAGTTAGTTAATTAAGATGAGTTTAAGTCCTGTTTTTAAAAAGAAAACCGTCGCGATTTCGCGATTTCGGAGATTGGACTTCATTGATAACATACTTCTCGACATCACGATCCCCGAAATCCCGAAAATGTTTAATCTCAATTAATTAATTTGCTAAAAACGTTTTAAGTCTTAATTAACACATCGCGATTTCTCGATTTCGCAATTTCGGAAATCAGATTTCATCGACAACATACTTCTCGACATCATGATTTCCGAAATCCCGAAAAGCAAAGTTTTCAGCTTTAATCTATGATTAGCACTAATTAACCTTTTTTCCAAAACAAGATTAATGATAATCATTCTTTTTAAGTGTTCATTCATGTTTCACTTTCCGATTAAGTAAAGTGTCTCATTTTTTTTAAAAACCCGAAGGCGCCTAAATACAGACATTAAATGCGTATCTCAGAAATATATCTTCTGCATTAAATGCCTTAAATTCTTGACAGCTGTGTCAATCTCGTCACTTTTTAATGTATTCAAAATGAACATCCAAATGTCTGTGTTTTTATTTTTAGCTGAGCTCGTTCATCCATTTTCTGTGATAGGTTTTCAATTAAACGCAAAGTCATGGCACCGAAAAAGGCATTGAAGAAGAATGAAGATGCACAGGAAGGAGATATCATCTCCAACACCACACCACACACTATAGAATCCATTAAATCTTGGATTAAAATCTCCAAATTGGTGGAATATGAACTCAAGAATGCTCATCCTGACTCTGAAAATCATTGTCAAGACATAGCTGAGTCAGAGCTTCATAAGATCACTGCACACCCACGGCTCGTGGCATACAATGATATGATCAGCTGGGCCCTGGAAAAGGTCAATATCCCAGCGAGAAGCATCTTAAACGATCAAGGAGTTATCGTTGGATCATTCAGGCTAGAACACATACAAGTAATGTATAAACTCTCGCCAAATCCTAAACATACTTTTAATGCTGAATTTTTAGTAGAGTTTCAGAAGAAAGAATGCATTGAGGCAGACTGAACATATCCTGATATGATTAGAGAATGAGTGAGGTGTCCACCAAAGTTTAGAGCTGATTCCCATGGGATTTATGCTACAACATCCTTGAATGAATACATGGTATATGTAGCTATTATGTTATGTAGACTTTTCGGGAGAAAAGATCCTTGCCATTTTCATGTAGATTGGGTGCCCTTTTTAGAAGAAGCTTCAGAAGGAAATGGTTTTAACTGGCATAAGATTTTGTCAGATAACCTAACACAGGAAATCTTAAACTACAAAGTAGCAAAATCAAAGCAACAACCAGCATCCTTTTACATGTCAGCATACATTATGGATGCAATCTGTTATGTGACTCCTTTTCCTTTAATGAATTGGAGTTGGAACATTTCCTATCCATAACCCATTCATAAATATCAGTCGGCCCTTTGGGAAGAAAATGCTAAGGATGCATTTTATGAGGTTTTTCGATTTATTATAATTTCGATGCATAAAATGTTTTTTGGATGCGAACCCCCTCGCATTTCTCATGCAATCACAAAAAATCTTAAAGCAATTGCCGACTGGTTTATTGAGGAGAATTTTTCCTACATTAGGGTTTACGGTTGTTCAATTCCCCCTCATGCACTCCCTAAATTCCTACCAGATAGATTGGTCTGCAGGGAGGTAGCCCATCATATAGTAAAGTGTGGTGTTGGATTAGAACTAAAAGTAGTTCAAAAGAAGTCATGGCCAACTTTCCCTGTTCATATTGGGAAATTTTCTTTATTAAATTTAGGCCATTCTAAGGTAGAGGATGAATCATTAGAAGAAGTGAAATTAGTAGATATTGAGCACAGAAAGTATGACCCCTACCAAGTAATAAGTAGGCATTGTATACATTGTAATATAAAGGCTTATGAACATGAAACATCGATCTATGATGATGTATTTAAGGATGTTAAATCCTATGAAGAAGTACTGAATAGAGTACAGGCCATGTCACCTGACTCGCAGACCAGATTCGCATCATTCCAGAGCCATAGGCGAAGTTTCCTACCCAAGAGTTTGCAGGGTGAAGTTTCGACCCCACCTCCAAAACAGGAAGGGCCTCCTCCAGGGTTTGAAACAAATACACAGGACAAAGAAAATACCAAAGGAAAGATGAAAGATACTGAGATACTTTCCCAAGACACAGAGGGTTCCCAGACAAAAGAATCAGAGACAAAGAAGGGAAAAGAGTTGGAAACAACCCCAGAAATCCCTAAGGATGTTCCAGAAAAGATAGGGGGAACAACATCAACAGAGCTCGGTAGTCCTATCACTTCCTTAACCCCATTGCAGTCAACTTATGGAACCCCCCATGAAGGAGCTCAATATGTCAGTGATCTAGAGCCAATTTCAAGGGATGAAATCCCTCCATCAGATTACTTTTTCAATAAAAAGAGAAGAGCAATCTTGAAACAGGAAATCCATCCAAGAGGAGAGGGGATGATTAAAAAACATAGGGTCATTATAGATGGAAAGATTCTTAAAGATGAAGAATTTTCTATGGAATTAGCAGGTACAATGGGTGCTATAGCATCATCAAATATATATTTTGTTGGCAGTTTAACAACCATGCTCGAACAAAAAGACCAAACAATAATTCAACTACAGGACAAATTGAAAGACACTGAGAGAAATATCAGTTGGGGAATGCAAAAGGGTCTAGAACAAGCTAGACTAAAAGATATTCAAGAAATTCAGAAAATGAAAATAGACTTAGAAGAGGCAAAACAGATAATACAGGTCACACAGGCATAGGTCCAAAAGCAGGGAGAAGAAAATCAATAGTTACAAGATAAAATTAGTTCTATCACTAATCAAGTAGTAGAACTTGAAATTTTTGGGACACAAGCATTGGGAATACATTTGAAAATAGAGGAAGAATAATAGAAAGTGTTTTTGAATCAAGAAGTAGTCCAGAATTACTTTCAAGAAATAAATAAATCCTTGGAGAATGTTTTCTAGAAGGAAAGGGAAGTGAAAGCGGCTAGAACGACTTTCCAAAAGGCAGTAGCCCTTTCAACAAAGGAAGAAGTCGGAAGGATTCAAAAATTATCCATTTCTAAACATGTTAAAGGAAATGTAATACTTAAAGTGTGGGAAGCAGACCTCGCCGAATATAAACGAATAACCAGAGATGTCAATGATGATTGCTAGGGAATTTTTGATCTCTTAGAAAGGACTTCATTGAATATTGGAAAAAATGACTGTCCTGGATTATTAGGTGAGATTAGTATTGCCAAGCACCAGCAAAGGTTCAGAGAAGAGCTGGAGGAAATGAAGATAGAGATTTAAAAAATTAAATTAATCAATATCACATAAATCAACAAATGGTTGGTAACACTGAACCTAAAGTTGCAAACAATTAAGTTCACAGGGAAGATGATAGGAGATCGTTTTCCTGAATTACAGAAAATATTCTTCATGTTTGAAGCAAAAGAGATACCAGATGCTCCCAGAGTTTTTGTGAAATGTTTGGGAAAGTGTGTTCACTGTCTTCAGGCGGAAAAAGGAAGTTCATCAACACAAATGTAAAAACATTTTTTTGAATGTTTTTATCATTAGAAATTAGAAAGGAAATGTAAACGGTTGACATTATTCATATATGTAACCGTAATCTTAGGAAGTTGGTTAGTCACCAACGAGAATTTTTTTGATGAATATGTATAAATATATTTTCAAAAGACTGAGAAAAGGCTTTTGATTTTTGAGAGAGAGCGATTGTATTAACAGTTTTCCAATCCATCATAATATTCATTACAGACAAGATTATGAATCCTGCCAATTTGTAGCTATGTGTTCTTCAACCTTGTTTACTATACTTTATTATGTTTTTCTAATGAATAATCAATTTGAACTTATCTACAAACATCTTGTATATAGTTCAGATTGATTGGGATATCAAATTATTTACAGCTTTCCCTCTGAAATTGCTATCAGTGATTTTAAGACCTGTTAATCATTTTAACCTTAATACTTAACTTTTCATTAGAAATCTCGTTTTCCTTCTTTATTACCTGTCGCAATATGAGATTCTTTCTTGATTAAATCCTCATATTTTTATGTAGTACTTCTTTGTTATTTTATAATTCTCAAATTGTTGCAAATCTAGGAAACGGCCTCGAATGTATTTATGTTAGTGTTTTGAATTCCAATTTTTTTTTTCCTATTCTCATCTCTCTAAAGTTTGAAGTGACATTTGATTAAATTCTTTCACAATTAAATAAAATCTTATCCTCCATGACTATTCCAAATAGCAGACAACCCAACATTGAACCTGGCCTTCAAGATCAAACTAGTATTGCCTTGAACCTATTTAATACCATCCTACAAAAAACAACTAACCGGGTTGAATTAGAACGTTCATGGGCTGCTATTGAGAGAGATATTAACATCCAACAACAACGGGAAGCTAGACAGAGACAATTGAGAAACTGATTTTGCTTCACCTTTCCTTTTCAATTCTTATCCTCAATTTATTCCTTTTAACATTTACGGATGCCTTGATGGTATACTTTACAGCCTTAAAGTATAAACTCAGGAACAACATCTTTTTGGCGCCGTTGCCGGGGAACGAAGAAACGAATCTTTTCCCTGGGAAGAATGACATTGACATTTTCTATCTTTGATAGTGAACAAGGATAGAAAACCTTCTAAGGATACTAATATTTTTCAATTGGCAACTCCACGATAAATAAACTGGCTATTAGCCGAAAGAACACCAGAAAAAACCCAGACAACAAGCAGACCTCGCTAGTCTCCGATCCGGAAAATATTTTAAAATCACGAAAATCAATTAGACAAGTCTTTTTACCCACATATACTATATGTCAGCCTGACTTTACGCAGTTAAACATTTTAGAAACTCTTGAAATATCTCTTTCACTTCCCCTCTCATACAATACATTCTATTTTCCTAAGGTTTCCTCCCTGGATTTCTGAGAGTCCTCTTCTCACACATTCCAAGCTTCAGCCTCAAATCTAACCATGGATACACAAGGATGTGTTGGAGCTGGAGGTGGTGCCCCTGGAGGACCAGCAGGTGGTCAAGTACTGCTTTTTGAAATCTTCTCTTAACTAGCTGCTAGATATGCTCCCCTTATCCTTCCCGTTCCTCTACATGATCTCCCCAAAAATTATATGAAAAGTCTTCTGAAATTTACAGGGGAAGGAGATCTAACTACCCAAGAACATATAATCTTTTTTGACCAATTTGCTGACATCCTCGGAATAGAACACGAAGATGTTTATTCTAGACTCCTCATTCAGACTTTCGAAGGACAGGTGAGGACCTAGTTCCAATCCTTAGCAGTAGGATCTTTAAGATCTTATGAAGAACTTGAAAACACTTTTATTAGACAATGGGGAGAGAGGAAGGACCACCTCTACTAGTTGACTGAATTTGGATCCCTTAGAAAGAAAAACTCCAAATCAGTTCTAGAATTTACACAAAGGTTCAACAAGTTGTATAGTAAAATCCCGGTTGAGGTTAAACCTTCACAACCCGCAGAAAAGGTGACTTTTGCTGGCACTTTTGATCCCGACTTCACCTTATTATTGAGAGAAAGGAGATCAATAGATCTCAAAAAAATGCAGGATGATGTGCTTGATATTGAATCAAACATGATGGCATCAAGGAAATTAAAAGAAAAAACAGAAACTGGAAACAAAGAAAATAGGAAATTCAAAGAACAAGGTGGATCTTCAGGATTGGGGAAATCCTCGAGAGATAGAATAGAAGAGATGTCTAGGGTAATTAGAGAAATTTCAAACAAGATCTCAAAAATGGAACTAGAGAAATCGAAAAGAGATAAGTTCCCCAGGAAAGATTTTAGAAGGAATCCTGATCCTCGGGTCCCACAGAAAATAATTAAAAATGAAGATCAAAAAATTCCAGCACCCTTCAAAAGTGAAAACTTCATTGGAGAGGAAGATCTAGGAGATTTTGAAGAGATTGACGAAGATATCAATAATCTTGGTGACGATAACAAATCACATTATTTATCGAGACATGATTACGAAAGATCCTTAAATAAAGAAATTACATCGGAAGACAATGTTAGCAATAATATGTCTGAAGAATTCACCTATCAAGATATCACAGATGATATCATAGCTGAACTATAGGGAAAATATAATTTAAGACCAAGGAACAAGAGTCTCCCAACTGTTTCGACAAAAAAGATTTTTCCAAGAAACGAAACCGATGAGGCAACTCCAAAAGCTTCTGATAAATAGCCTGCGAAAAGAAACACAGCTGATACGCAACCTATCCAGTCAGAACCAGTAGAAACACTCCCTATGAAGACACAAGCTCCTATAAATGAAAACAAGTCCACATCACAATGAAAAGCTGAAAAGAAAGGAATGGAGGCCCCGAACATAGAAAACGACAAGGCCCTAGGAAATTTTAATTTGGAAAACGAAATAAATAAAATCAAAATTCCTATTCCCCTTGTTGAATTAGCTAAAAATCCCATATACAGAAAACAAATCGCCAAGATGATTAACTTTTGTGAAGACAAAATCTAGGCTGATGTCATCAACTTAGAAGATGACAAGCCAAACATAGTCTTTGGTCCACACTTCAAAGGTGCGAGAGACATTGTGGCCCTCTTTTATATCACTTTAACCTTGTTTGACCACCTTCTCCATAACTGTATGCTAGATTTCAGAGCTTCCCACAATGTGATGCCAAAGGAAATTATGGAAAAACTTGGTCTTGAAATCACAAGGCCCTATGGTAACTTATATTCTTTTGATTCAAGGAAAGTCAAATGCATAGGTATGATTAAAGACCTAGTGGTAGTTTTGGCTCAAATACCTGCTAAAAGCATTATTATGGATGTAGTGGTTGCTGACATCCCTCCAAAGTATGGTATGCTATTATCTAGGTCATGGGGTGCCAAGCTTGGAGGATCTCTCCAATTGGATATGACATACACTACAATTCCAGTTTTCAGAGGACAATACACACATCTTTACAGAGAGACTAGGTTGGCATTTATGGTAGGTGATCCACACAACCCAAACAATCATCCAGTTTATATTGCTGACCAAGACTTAGGAAATTGTATATTATCTATTGATGACGATTTTGAAGTAGATATAGATGAAAATTGTATAGAAGAAAAAACTGAAAAAAAAGAAATAGAAAAAAATGTATATAACACTAGTGTATGGAAAATGTATTTTGATGGTGCTTCATATTTCCTTGGAGCCAGAGTAGGAGCACTCCTTGTGGCTCCCAATGATCAATTTGTAATCCTTTTTTCATATAGGCTTCAGTGGAATGTGGATTGTACAAACAACATATGCGAGTATGAAGCTTTAGTGCTAGGATTAGAAGCTGCTAGGAGGATGAAAATAAAGAAACTTGAAGTCTTTGGTGACGCCGAGTTAATTATAAAATAGGTGAATTGGAAGTACCAGGCCAAGAATCCTAGATTGCGGTCCTATAGGAATTGTGTCTGGGATTTAATCGAGAAATTCTTCTCCTCTGTGAATGCTCATTTTGTCCCAAGGTCTAAAAATCAACAGGCTGATGCTTTAGCCAAAGCAGCATCAACTTTCACACCCCCAACTGCTTTTAAATTAAAGTATCACATACAAATGAGACATCACCCTTCGATACCGAATAACATACAACATTGGCAGGTCTTTGAGGACGATGAGAAGCTTCGAAAGTTTCTAGAATCATTAGATGAATTTGCAAAAATGCATACTGATCAAGAAAATCAAAATGATCCCATTTGGATCATGCAGGAGGGGGAGGATTCTAAAGAGTTTCACGATAAAATTGCAAATCACCGAATTCTCGTTCTCAAGAACAACCAGATTCCCAAGGGTCTAATTCCCTTGGAAAGATTATTCAATCAATATGATATCCCTTCAAAAACCACCCTACAGCCCCAACCAGAGGAGGTTGAGGATTGTAACATAGGAACTAAAGAAAACCCCCGACTGGTAAAACTATCCAAATATTTATCTACAGAAAATAAAAATAAATACACGGAGTTGCTAAGAAAATATAAAGACATTTTCGCATGGTCGTATGAAGAACTGAAAACATATGACACTTCTGTGATCGAACATAATATACCACTGAAACCTGGTGTCAAACCCTTTAAACAAAAGCTTTGACAAATCAACCCCATTTTACTACCTGTTATCGAACGAGAAGTCAAAAAACTCCTTGATGCTAAGATAATTGTACCACTGAGATATTCCGATTGGGTAGCCAATCTGGTCCCGGTTAGGAAGAAAAACGAGGAAATTAGACTGTGTGTCGATTTAGGAAATATTAATAAATCCTCTCTCAAAGATAATTATCCCCTACCTAAAATGGACCATGTTCTAGAAAAAGTAGTAGGAGCTAATAGGATGTCAATGATTGACGGATTTCCAGGTTACAATCAAATTGCCGTTAGTGATCACGATAAAGAAAAAACCACCTCTACCACTCCTTGGGGCACATTTATGTACGATAAAATGTCATTTGGATTGATGAATGCAGGTGCTACTTTTCAATGCGCAATGGATATTGCTTTCGTTGGCGAACGAGACAAATTTGTAGTCATCTATTTGGATGAACTTACTGTTTTTTCTAAATCGGATGAAGATCATCTCATTCATCTCAAATAGACATTTGAGAAATTTCGCAGTTTTGGTCTATCCTTAAATCCTAAGAAGTCTCACTTCGCTATGCAAGAAGGCAAGTTGTTGGGTCACATCGTATCATGAGATGGAATTATAATTGACCCTAAAAGAGTTGAAGCTATAGATACAATAGCTATTCCTAGGAATGTGAAAGAAATTCGGTCATTCTTAGGAAAAATAAATTTTTTGAGAAGATTTATTCCTAACTTCGCTGAAATCGTGAAATTGATTACAGATATGCTCAGGAAAAATAGTGAAGTAAAATGGACAACAGAAGCTAAATCATCCTTTGCCCATATCAAGAAGGTTATAAGTGAGGTGTCGGTACTAGCGAGCCCCGATTATCTCAAGGATTTTCTTATTTTTTCATTTTCCTCTGAACACACACTCGCTGCCGTACTCCTTCAGAAAAACGAAGAAGGTTTCGAGCAACCGATAGCCTTCTTTAGCAAAAGTCTTTGAGATGCCGAACTCAAATATAATATAATAGAAAAACAAGCATATGCTATGGTAAAAGTGTTAAAAGCTTTCAGAACTTATGTTTTACATTCTAAGGTGATTGCATATGTACCCACTAGCTCTGTAAAAGATATTTTGGTTCAAGCAGAGAGTGATGGAAAAAGAGGAAGATGGCTTGCCAAAATTCAAGAGTTCGACTTGGAGGTTAAACCGACAAAATTAGTAAAGGGGTAAGGCTTAGCTAAAATTTTAGCTGAATCCAATTTCAGAGCTCTTGGGATAAACAACTCTCAGGAGGAGGAAGAGTGGGTAGACGTGAATGAACTTGAGAACCAAATAACTGAAAACCGAATTGAAGAGAAATTCGCGTCATCAAATTGGTACAAGGACATAGTAACATACTTACTAACATTGAAATGTCCAAGTGACTTGTCTCCATCCAAAGCTAGAACACTAAAGCTACATGCAATCAAATACTATATTTCCGAAAAACAATTATATTGGAAAGACCCGCTTGGCTTCCTCTTGGTCTGTCTGGTCGAGTCGAAAACATAAAAAGTTATAAGTCAATTTCACAAAGGAGTATGTGGAGGACACCATGCCTGGAGAGCTACGACATATAAAATCCTGAGGGCTGGTTATTATTGGCCCAAACTTTTCCCAGATGTCAATGCTAAGGTACGATCTTGCAGCCCTTGCCAATTTTTTACAGGAAAACATAAACTCCCAGCGATGCCATTGGTTCTAGTCAAGACATAAGCTCCTTTTCAGCAATGGGGACTATATTTCATAGGTGAAATTAATCCTCATTCTAATGCTCAACACAGATGGATCCTGACCACTATAGACTACTTCACCTAATGGGTGGAAGATATCCCAACAAGAAAGGCTACTGATTCGGTGGTTATAGATTTCTTAGAAGAAAATATTTTGTCTAGGTTCGACTGTCCTAGAAAGATAGTCACAAACAATGCGTAGGATTTTAAGTCTATGGCTATAGTCAGCTTTTGCCAAAAATATAATATTGTGCTGGGTCATTCCACAACATACTATCCTCAGGGAAATGGTTTGGTAGAATCTTCAAACAAGAGCTTAATCAGTATAATGAAGAAAGTGTTAAATGAAAATAAAAAATCTTGGCATTTGCATTTGAAATACGCTCTGTGGGAAAATCGGATAGGCACAAAAAAGTCTATCGGTACTTCTCCCTTCCAAATGGTATATGGAACAAATGTAGTGTTGCCTATAAACCTAGCACTTCCTGTAATGAAACTATGGCAAGACGAGAAGAAAGAACCAAATCCTCTCACAAGAAGGATAAACCAGCTGATTGAAGTTCAGCAGCACAAGGCGGTAGTAGATGAAAGGTTGCAGAGGTACTAGGATGACATGAAGGTGTTATTCGATCATAAATCCAAAGACATAAATTTTCTCCCCGGGGATTTGGTTTGGAGATGGGATGCTCAGAAGGAGGATTTAGGAAAAAATGGTAATTTCAATCACATTTGGTACGAACCATTTAAGGTAGCATCTCCTGAAGGAAAAAATTCATTTTTGCTTGAAAATTTGGATGGTAAAATCCTGAATGCCCCTGTCAATGGGCATTTTTTAAAACATTATATGGAATAATTGATTTCCTGAATTTCCACTGTATCTACCATTTTGCTATTTTATTTTCATAATTTTCTTTAGAAAAGTCTATTTTCATTTTGTAAAAAAAAAAAAAAAATTGTTTCAAAAAATGTGTTGCTTATCCCGTAAGCTGATAGGTAAGTAAAAAGCGTTTTCAATACTTAAACCTTAAGGGTTTCACCTAGAACAAGTTTAGAGGCAATCGAAGTAAACATATTTAAGAGAAGAGTCTAAAGGGTTAGTTTTAATTTACAACCTTTGTTTTATGACTTACAGATTGTTGGACGTCTCCTTTTTATACCCTTAGTTCTGTCTTTTGCTTTTTCAGGTTTCCCATAGAGGTAGGAGAGATTATGTCTTAACTTTTGAAATTGAAAAATAGTTCTAAATCAGTAAGACCAGTCCTCATAGTTCTTATTCTTTAACTAAACGTGGTTATGCTTAGGTTGATTCTGACTCTCCTAGGTTTCTTAATAGTTTGTCTGAGGATTTAAGCCTGCTCAAAAGAAAACCCCTGAAATTAATCTTCCCCTTTTTCTCTGCAGACTATGGTGTTTTGAAAGTTGAGAAAAGGTTGGTCTAGAGTAATCAAAATAGGTTGACAAACCTCTATTGTAAATTTTTACACAGATGCCACCTCTGATATTTTAAGTATCACTAATTTCCCCCGCTTCGTATTCATAAGCTAAATATAAGACACATGGTGAAAGGAAATTCATATTTGATTGCCCCCATCTAGTCCCAAAGACGATGAAAGGAAATTCATTTAAATGATTGCCCTTGTCTAATATAAAAAAAAAAGTAGATAACTTCACCAGGGTACTGAACAAGCCCGTTGGCAGTGAAACAATATCTGAGTGTAAATATATAATTAGCACTCGAAGCGGTGAAAGGAAATTCAGTAAAAAAGGGATAGATAACTTCACCGAGGTACTGAACAGGCCCGCTGGTAGTGAAGCAATATCAGAGATATCTGTAAGGTTGTCATACTTATCTATCACTCTATTGTAGTTACCAGTTTTTTCGAAATCGGATCTGCATCCCAAGTCTAGATAGAGCTCCCCTTTTAAAAATATAAGTTTTGTTTCGATTGAAGCAAGCCGAAAGACGCAAATCTGTTGAGTTTCCTAAGATTGTTTTAATCATGTTAATACCAACTTAATTTCAGACGAGAAGGAGAATATTATGAAGAAGACTACAACTAAGTTTAAAACAAATAAGAAACTTTGAAAAGATTTTTAGAAGTTAAAATGAATTCTCCTTTTTCCTCTCCCTTAGCAGTTTCAGTAGTGATAAACCCTTGACACCATTAACCCAATGAAGGCACTAAGTCTACATGTTCTCCTCATCCCACAAAGAGAAGAGGTCCCCAGTTGGAGCCTATGTTGAAACAGTTCTTAAATTTTTTATCCGTAAGGCCTGATTTTTTCTTTTTCAGGTTTCGTCTTTTCACAAAACACGAGTTTTGTTATCAATCCCAAGCACATGACACCTTTTTCTTAAAGATTTTAATTATTTGGATAGTAAAAGGAAAAAAGGATTAAAAGAATTATAAGAATCCCGACGCTTTTTATTTGAAATTATTTAAATCATGATAAGTTTTAAAACTAACAATTTTAAGGTTAAGCTTAAAGAATTTTCGGAATTCGGGGTTTGCTACAAACAAATTTTTTCGATGCAAATCGAATCGCGATATCCCGATCCCTGATTTCCTGAAACGTTGAAGTCTTAGTTAAAACATGGATTAATTAATTCTCTTATATGAAAGGTTAAGGGTTAAGATAATCATGTCGCAATTTCAGGATTCGCGGTTCAGTGAGACCACATCTCCTGTCATCATGATTCCCGAAATACCGAATCATGAAACCCTGATCCACGGTTCATGTTAATTCAAACTAATTCTATTTTGGCCTTAATGGTGATTAGTTAGTTAATTAAGATGAGTTTAAGTCCTGTTTTTAAAAAGAAAACCGTCGCGATTTCACGATTTCAGAGATCGGACTCCATCGATAACATACTTCTCGACATCACGATCCCCAAAATCTTGAAAACATTTAATCTCAATTAATTAATTTGCTAAAAATGTTTTAAGTCTTAATTAACATGTCACGATTTCACGATTTCGCAATTTCAAAAATCGGATTTCATCGACGACATACTTCTCGACATCATGATTTCTGAAATCCCGAAAAGAAAAGTTTTCAGCTTTAATCTATGATTAGCACTAATTAACCTTTTTTCCAAAACAGGATTAATGATAATCATTCTTTTTAAGTGTTCATTCATGTTTTGCTTTCCGATTAAGTAAAGTGTCTAGTTTTTTTTTAAAACTCGAAGGCGCCTAAATACAGACATTAAATGCGTATCTTAGAAATATATCTTCCACATTAAATGCCTTAAATTCTTGACAGCTGTGTCAATCTCGTCACTTTTTAATGTATTCAAAATGAACATCCAAATGTCTATGTTTTTATTTTTAGCTGAGATTGTTCATCCATTTTCCGTGACAGGTTTTCAATTAAACGTAAAGTCATGGCATCGAAAAAGGCACCGAAGAAGAATGAAGACGCACAGGAAGGAGATATCATCTCCGACACCACACCACATGCTATAGACTCCATTAAATCTTGGACTCAAATCTCTGAATTGTTGGAATATGAACTCAAGAATGCTCATCCTGACTCTGAGAATCATTGTCGGGACATAGCTGAGTCAGAGCTTCATAAGATTACTGCATGCCTGCGGCTTGTGGCATACAATGATATGATTAGCTGGGCCCTGGAAAAGGTCGATATCTGAACGAGGAGCATATTAAACGATCAAGGAGTTATCATCGGCTCATTCAGGCTAGAACACATACAAGTAATGTATAAAATCTCGCCAAATCCTAAACATACTTTTAATGCTGAATTTTTAGCAGAGTTTCAGAAGAAAGAATGCATTGAGGTAGACCAGACATATCTTGATATGATTAGAGAATGGGCGAGGTGTCCAACAAAGTTTAGAGATGATTCCAATGGGATTTATGCTACAACATCCTTGAATGAATACATGGTATATGTAGCTATTATGTTATGTAGACTTTTCAGGAGAAAAGATCCCTGCCATTTTCATGCAGATTGGGTGCCCTTTTTAGAGGAAGATTAAGAAGGAAATGGTTTTAACTGGCATAAGATTTTGTTAGATAACCTAACACAGGAAATATTAAACTACAAAGCAGCAAAATCAAAGGGACAACCAACATCCTTTTACATGTCAGCATACATTATGGATGTAATCTGTTATGTGACTCCTTTTCCTTTAATGAATTGGAGTTGGAACATTTCCTGTCCAGAACCCATTTATAAATATCACTCGACCCTTTGGGAAGAAAATGATAAGGATGCATTTTATGAGGTTTGTCATTTTATTATAATTACGATACATAAAATATTTTTTGGATGTGAATCCCCTCTGATTTCTGATGCAATCACAGAAAATCTTAATGCAATTGTCGACTGGTTTATTGAGGAGAATTTTTCCTACATTAGGGTTTACTGTTGTTCCATTCCCCCTCATGCACTCCCTAAATTCCTACCAGACAGATTGGTCTGCAGGGAGGTAGCCCATTAGATAGTAAAGGGCAGTGTTGGATTAGAACTAAAAGCAACTCAGAAGAAGTCATTGCCAACTTTCCCTGTTCATATTGGGAAATTTTCTTTATTAAATTTAGGCCATTCTAAGGTAGAGGGTGAATCATTAGAAGAAGTGAAATTAGTAGATATTGAGCACAGAAAGTATGACCCCTACCAAGTAATAAGTAGGCATTTTATACATTGTAATCTAAAGGCTTATGAACATGAAACATCTATCTATGATGATGTATTTAAGGATGTTAAATCCTATGAAGAAGTACTAAATAGAGTACATGCCATGTCACCTGACTCGCAGAACAGATTCATGTCATTCCAGAGCCATAGGCAAAGTTACCTACCTAAGAGTTTGCAGGGTGAAGTTTCGACCTCACCTCCAGAACAGGATGGGCCTCCTCTAGGGTTTGAAACAAATACACAGGACAAAGAAAATACCAAAGGCAAGATGAAGGACACTGAGATACCTTCCCAAGACACAGAGGGTTCCCAGACAAAAGAATCAGAGACAGAGAAGGGAAAAGAGCTAGAAACAACCCCAGAAATCCCTAAGGATGTTCCAGAAAAGACATAAGGAATAGCATCAACATAGATTTGTAGTCCTATCACTTCCTTAACCCCATTGCAGTCAACTTATGGAACCCCCCATGAAGGAGCTCTGTATGTCAGTGATCTAGATCCAATTTCAAGGGATGAAATCCCTCCATCAGATTACTTTTTTAGTAAAAAGAGAAGAGCAATCTTGAAACAGGAAATCCATCCAAGAGGAGAGGGGATGATTAAAAAAAATAGGGTCATTATAGATGGAAAGAAGCTTAAAGATGGAGAATTTGCTAGGTAATTAGCAGGTACGATGGGTGCTATAGCATCAACAAATATATATTCTGTTGGCAGTTTAACAACCGTGCTCAAAAAAAAAGACCAAACAATAATTCAGCTACAGGACAAATTGAAAGAAACTGAGAGAAATATCAGTTGGAGAATACAAAAGGGTCTAGAACAAGCTAGACTAAAAGATATTCAAGAAATTCAGAAAATGAAAATTGACTTAGAAGAGGCAAAAAAGATAATACATGTCACACATGCACAGGTCCAAAAGAAGGGAGAAGAAAATAAACAGTTACAAGATAAAATTAGTTCTGTTACTAATCAAGTAGTAGAACTTGAAATTTTCAGGACACAAGCATTGGGAATACATTTGAAAATAGAGAAAGAACAACAGAAAGTGTTTTTGAATCTGGAAGTAGTCCAGAATTACTTTCAAGAAACAAATAAATCCTTGGAGAATGTTTTCCAGAAGGAAAGGGAAGCGAAAGTGGCTAGAACGACTTTCCAAAAGGCATTAGCCCTCTCAACAAAAGAAGAAGTCGGAAGGATTCATAAATTATCCATTTTTGAACAGGTTAAAGGGGACGTAATACTTAAAGTGTGGGAAGCAGACCTGGTTGAATATAAAAGAATAACCAGAGATGTCAATGATGATTTCCATGGAATTTTTGATCTCTTAGAAAGGACTTCATTGAATATCCGAAAAAATGATTGTCTCGGATTATTAGGTGAGATTAATATTGCCAAGCACCAGCTAAGGTTCAAAGAAGAGCTGGAGGAAATGAATATAGAGATTTCAGAAATTAAGTTAATCAATATCACAAAAATCGACAAATGGTTGGTAACACCAAACCTAAAGTTGCAAACCATTAAGTTCACAGGGAAGATGATAGAAGATCATTTGCCTGAATTACAGAAAATATTCTTCATGTTTGAAGCAAAAGAGATACCAGATGCTCCCAGAGTTTTTGTGAAATTTTTGGGAAAGTGTGTTCACTGTCTTGAGGCGGAAAAAGGAAGTTCATCAACACAAATGTAAAATTTTTTTTTTGAATGTTTTTATCATTAGAAATTAGAAAGGAAATGTAAATGGTTGACATTATTCATATATGTAACCGTAATCTTAGGAAGTTGGTTAGTCACCAACGAGAAATTTTTTGATGAAGATGTATAAATATATTTTCAAAAGACTGAGAAAAGGCTTTTGATTTTTGGAGAGAGAGCCGATTGTATTAACATTTTTCCAATCCATCATAATATTCATTACAGACAAGATTTTGAATCCTGCCAATTGTAGCTATGTGTTCTTCAACCCTTTTTACTATACTTTATTATGTTTTCCGTTCAATGTTTTTCTAATGAATAATCAATTTGAAGTTATCTGCAAACATCTTGTATATAGTTCAGATTGATTGGGATATCAAATTATTTACAGCTTTTCCTCTGAAATTGCTATCAGTGATTTTAAGACCTATTAATCATTTGAACCTTAATACTTAAATTTTCATTAGAAATCTCGTTTTCCTTCTTTATTACCTGTTGCAATATAAGATTCTTTCTTGATTAAAGCCTCATATTTTTCTGTAGTACTTCTTTTTTATTTTATAATTCTCAAATTGTTCCAAATCCAGGAAACGACCTCGAATGTATTTATGTTAGTATTTTGAATTCCAAAATTGTTTTTCCTATTCTCATCTCTTTAAAGTTTGAAGTGACATTTAATTAAATTCTTTCACAATTAAATAAAATCTTATCCTCCATGACTGTTCCAAATAGCAGACAACCCAACATTGAACCTGGCCTTCAAGATCAAACCAGTATTGGTTTGAACCTATTTAATACCATCCTACAAAAAACAACTAACCGGGTTGAATTAGAACGTTCATGGGCTACTATTGAGAGAGATATTAACATCCAAGAACAACAGGAAGCTAGACAGAGACAATTGAGAAACTGATTCTGCTTCACCTTTCCTTTTCAATTCTTATCCTCAAGTTATTCCTTTTAACATTTATGGATTACTTGATGGTATACTTTACAGCCTTAAAGTATAAACTTGGGAACAACACCTCCTATGTGTATTGAGGGGTAATAAAGATTGTAGTGTGATACCTGTGAAAAGATAACCATGCATATAAAATGAGAGACCAATGAGAGATCCGAGAGGAAGGAAGTGGTATAACCTTCCTCCTCAAAGGCCCTATACAATAACCATAATAGTGTCTCAAGGGAGATCAGAGAGGGTTGTTAAGACCGAGACATCTCTTGGACTCCAAGTCCTTGAATGGTCACATGATTTAAAATCTTACTAGAAGGAATGGGCAGAGGTACCCTGAGATAGACATTAGAATGTCTCAGTCACTGAGGGAGGTCTCTGTGTAGTTCAAAGAGCCTTAATTCTTTTGTGTAATCTCTTGTCCTGGTATGGACAACTTGTGGGACACAAATCTCCACCTAATTGGCGAAGATAGGATGCCTTAGTGGTTTTTCGGAGCAAGGTGGGAGTTCCTGAAGGCCTGAAAAGCCTTAGAACATACTTAGAAGAATTCCCTGAACAATTAGGTCCTAAATTAGTCTGTAAATTGAATGTGAAGCCCATGTTTAAGCCAAAAGGGATCACAATCATTAGATGGGAATAATGAAAAGATATAAATCATTGGTTAGATAGAAAGGCCAAGGAAGTTCCCAAGGCAAGGTTGTAAGGAGACTCAGAGTCAACGAGGACCATTGATCCATCATAGAGTGGCTTCGGTGGGGTCTGGACCATTAGATTTGTTACAGTGAGTGTCATCAGAGTCCGATGGTTGGAGAAACCTTAGATGCCCGAAAAGGATGTACTCCAATGGAGGAGGACTCCGAGAAACTATTTGGACCATAGATATGAGAGAGGGCACGATGTGATCTCAACCATTGATTCAACGAAGCAAATAGATCTTGGCTCTTCATTGGAGTGCATAGTATTCAGAGTGCTCAAGTCTTAGGACTTGCATGGAGTCTGATGATGAAGAAGACATGACCATTTCCTCCATGATGATGTGTACAACCACGTCCATGCATGTAGGAGATCCACGTGTCAAATAATGATTGTGCCATGTGTCTAGATGATTTGGTATTCTAAGGGTATTCATTTTTGTTGAGGTTCCTCTTAAAAAACAAATTTTTATATGGTGTACATTCCATGTTGCATATGCACCACGCATACATACTCTAGTTGTATGCATGATAGCCTGCATATACTCTAAAAAGTTGCAAAAATTAAAAAGTTCCACACTTTCGGCTAGAGTTTATGGGTTATATTGGGTTGCACAACCATCTTACCTCCTGTATCCCTTCTGAAAAAAGATTAACCATATTTTCTCCATATAAAGGGCCCTAGGGGGGGCTTTTGGATATATGAAAGAGAGGCAAGAGAAATCTGCCAAATTTCCCCCCTTGCATTCCAATCTTTTTTCATCCTGTTCTGAGTTTTCATCCTCAACATTCCCTACCATCCATCATCCTTATATGATCCATCCATTTTCCCTATATTGGCATGTTGGTTGTGAGGATAATGCATTGGTAATAGTGCACCTATAGTCAAAGTAGAGGAACCTAGGCAATTTTCATGGAGCAGCACCAACAAGATTCAGGTTGTAACTTCCAATCTTGTTATTAATAAAAGATAAGTTTCTTGTCCCATATATTTATGTATTTATGTTTATATTTATGAAATGTTTTCTTGAATATGTAACCCTTTAGATGATCTTGGTAGTTATGCATGTGCTATCATATTGTGTTCTTTAAAGTTTCTTCAGGCCAACATTGGGAGGAGGCCTGCAACTCGAGATGAATAGTGACATGAAGGGATCTACTGTAAAAGGAAGGACTTAAGGTAAATAATTTGATCCTCTCTCTCTTCCCTTAACTATCATTAGGTTTTTGTTGGATTTGGGTAGAATAGAATCATTTATATATTTTAAGATGTCAAGGCTCTGCCTAGTCGCTAGACCCAAATTAGGAGGATTTCCCCCAATAGTATAATTGGTGACTCCACTGGGAAAGATCTCTAGGGTCTTGTTAGGAGATTATTTTTGGTTTGAATTCCTATTGATTTCTATGCTTTCTGAGTCTGTAAGAGTTTTTGGACATCTTTCATGTGTTTACCATCTTTCTTGACCTGGTTAGTCCCCCTGAATATTTTCTCTTTTTGAGATTATTCAGTCACATACATGCCTTGGTGTATACCCATCACACATACACCTGCACTCTGAATTCAATACAACATGAAGACATACGCATGTTGAATTGTGAAAATCACAGGTGTTTGTTATTCTAAGGAGTTTTATATATAAAAAAAAAAAAATATTTTTCCCAGAAAACTTTTGGTTTGTCAGGAACTCCTGAATCTTAGAAATATCTGTTAACTCTTGTTGGACAAGTTTTTAAGTCTCATATTGCTTATGAATTTGTAAATAAATCCTCTTGTTTAGCTTTCTTTGTCTCTTTCTATCTTTTATGAAGGTTGAAGTTGTACTTTTAAGCTTTAGGTTCTCCTTTAGATTCTGGCGAATCTTTGCTTCCTGGCAGTGGTTTAGTATGTTAGAAAAACAGGACTGCGGAGCAATAAAATAAAACAAATGCAGAAACAAAAAAACATAGAAGACACAAAATACAAGAGAGACACATATTTACACTTCGGTTCACCAGGTGTGGGTTACGTCCACTAGAGAAATTTCAGGTCCTTCCTTTATTATCCAACAAATGAAGGGATACAACCTACAATAAAACCCGGCAGCTTCCTCTTCTTTCTCTCCACGGTCTCCTCTCTCTGGTGCAGTATTACCATCATCCCATAGTAATACATTTCTCTCCTTAAAGAGGTTTGCCTTCTAGGGCAAAAACCCTAACATAATCTCTACCGTTAGATCTGCGACCTTATAATGAATGGTCGGTTACTAATGAAAATTACAGTATACTTTTACAAGGCAATTTTGCTTGGGGGCTTTGCCCGGGCTCGATAAGGGGACAACGCCCCCAGAACCCCGGCGGGGGCGGCTTGCCCGGACCCCCAGGCCAGGGGGGATGGACCCCAGGCCCCCTGGAGGGTACCCCCCTCTGCACTCCAACTTATGGAAAGTGGCTGCTTCGCCGGTGCCAATACTTCATGAGGTATAGTGCGAGAATTTTGAGAAACGAGGACCTACGCATCGAGAGGGAGAGATAATCCCGAGGCTCCCACAACCAACAATCTCCACTTGGAGACCGATCTCAACAAATCCATGTGCTATATATGTTGGACTCTAGACCTTCTTGGACTTGGCAAATTTCTCATATTCATATTCAATCTTGAAGATAACTAAAGCTGAGCAAGAACTTCGGTTTCTCTTGAGTTACTCAACTTGTTAGCAACATGTCTTTGGGATTTTGGCTAGTGTGTATTTTTTTAGCTTCAATTGTCCATCTTCCAAGGCGGATGGTATGAAGTGGTACCTCAATGTATATGCTTAGTCTTTGAATGGAAGGTTGAGTTCTTTGCAAGGTGAATGGCACTCTAGTTGTCACTGTACAAACTTCTATTCTCACACTTCTTTCCCAATTCCTCAAACCTTTGTAACCAAATCATCTCTTTACTAGCCTGCGTAGCAACAACATACTCTGCGTTTGTTGTTGAAATACAACAACAACATTTTGCGGTTTCGAAATCCAACTTACTTTAATTTCCACCTATAGCAAAACATACCATGGTGCTTCTCCTGTTGTCTTTATCACGCCGTATGAATCAACATATCCTTGGCAGAGTGATTAATGCGAACCTCAAACATAATGCATGTGTGGTAGGACCTCTCAAATGCGAGAATCCACTTCGCCTCCCAATGTTCTTTACCCACATTGTTCATATACACGCTCCCACAACTCCCACGTAATATTGCAATATCGGTCTTATTGCAAAACCATTTGCATACATCAGGCATAAGCTAGCGTGAATATGGGACCACGGACGTGTAATTCTATCTCCCCACGTGTCTTGGGACACATTTCCTTGAATAATTTGAAATGGCTAAAGGTTGTACTAACTGGTTTTGCATTACGCATTCTAAACCTCTCGACACCTTCTCACGATGTACTTTCCACTCTAAGACAATGATGTCAGTTTGCCATTCTTCCTGTCTCTTGTTATTCTCATACCAAGGTTTTCTTTGCGGCGCAAATCCTTCGCCATTGGAAATGAATTATCTAATTTCTTCTTTAGAGCATTTATATCTTGCATATTAGACCACAGCAACAAGCATGTCATCTACATATAATAGCAAGGAATAATATAGCTTCCATTTTCTAGCCTCTTAAAATAAACGCAATGATCAAAATGACATATACTATAAACTTGTTACGTCGCCAAACCTGTCAAACTTCAAATAGCATTACCTTGGAGCTTACTTTAGGCCAGCCTGAAGCTCTTCTTCAACTGCATACCAAATTCTCCTTCCCGCTTTGACCTCATACCCACATTGGCTGCTACATTATAAATTTCTTCCTCCAAATCCCAATGGAAGAAAGTTGTTTTTTACATCTAAGCATTCAAGATGCAAATCTTCTACTACCACAAGACTTAAAATAGTTCTAATTGAATTCATTTTAACAACGGAGAGAAATATTTCATCAAAATCCATAACTTTCATTTTATACAACCCCTTTACAACAAGGTCTAGCCTTGTACACGCTTTTCTCCTCCATCTTCTTCCTTCAACTTGTAAAACCATTTTTTTTTACACAATGATATTTTCCCGTGGAGGCCCAGACAAGTCCCAAAGTCTGGTTATTTTTTAGGGAATCCATTTCCTCTTCATGCCTTGCTCCCACTTCTTTTTGAATTGTCTATCTCGCGTTGCCTCTTCGCGCTTGTTTGGTTCATAGGAATCAATCAACAATAAATAATATAATGAAGGTATCGTTCGGGGGACTTAACACAGTGAATCTTCTAACAACACTTGCGGTGTTTGAGGTACCTACTGCTCTGGCATTATATTTTGATTTTCGGGTTCCTTTAGAATTTCCTTTTCGATTGATCTCATCATGCACTTTGTATTCTTGTTTTTTCTGTTTCACCGTTTCTTTCCTTGCAATTGATATTTGTACATGACCTTCTCATTGAATATGACATCTCTACTCTAATGATTTTTGTTATTTTCCTTAATCACATAAGTGATAATAAAATCATTACACCATCTATCCAATAAAGGTGCATTTCTTGGATTTTTGCCTCAAACTTTGTTCTATTTTCTTTATCAATATGGACAAATGCTTCCTGGCTGAAAGTTTTCAAAAGAATAGTTTACCTTTTTCTGTCCATTTACTCCCTCATCCGGAATTCTACCATCCAAAGAGCTTGGGGTCCTCACGTTTATTAATTAAACAACGGTATCTATAGCATCTACCCAAGACCGTGGGGAAAACCGACGTACAATCTCATGCTCTTTGCACACTCCATGATTGTCTGTTCATCCTTTTCGGGCATACCATTTCTTATGGTGTTAAGTGGGCTAATGCTTTCTCTCTGAATCCCATGGGTATGAGCGGTAATCATCAAACTCCTCTTTAGGTATTCACCTCCATTATCTGATGCGAGACACTTCAAACTTTTTTCTGTTTCATTTCTCAACTAAAGCTCCATTTCTTAAAAGTGTAAAACACATGATTTTTCGAGATACAATAAACCCAAAGTTTTTCTAGTTGCATCATCCAATAAAAGTAACATAATAATGAGAGCCACCAAGAGATGATACATGAGAGGGTCCCCATACCCATGCTGTATGCCTGAAGCTCTAACCTTTCATTCTTCTTTCTTTCCAACTCACAGAAATAGCGAGCTCTCTTTTTGTTTTCCATAGAAACACAATGCTCCACAGTCAAATCAATCTGTTTATAGATTATGTTCAAATTTATTTTGTGAAGGATACGCATACCCTTCTCACTCATGTGTGTCCCCAACCTATGATGCCATAGTCTTTATCCACTCTTGTAGAAACTAAAGATATAGAAGGTCAGGCTGTACCAATACATAGATACAATGTGTACCTACCTTCTCTTGCTTTCATATCACCAATGATCCTTTGATGACCTTCCATGTATTTTGAAATATGGATATACAACCTTCACTTGCCAGCTACCACATTTGAAATCAGATTTTTGCCTAAATCTAGAACATGTTTTACCTCTTTCAACAACCATTGGTTTCCATTTCGTTGCTTTATTTTTACATTTCCCATTCCAACAATTTTGCATGATTATTATCACCCAAGTGAACTGTCCAAAATCACCTTGAACATAATCTAGAAAATGTTTCCTATCAGGTGTGGCATGAAGTGAAGCTCATGAATCTACCTGAATTGAAATATTATCCTACTGAGGAAAGAATCAAAGCATCTTGTAACACAACACTGTTACATTTGCTTCACGATTTCTCTCTAACATCCATCTTTGTTTCTTTGGAGCTCTACAGTCTTTATTCTGGTGTCCTTTCTTCCCACAATTCTAGCACTCCTATCTTTCCAAGTCTGGATTTGGATCGCCCTTCCTATAATTTCCATGGTTTCCTGAGCCCTTTCTCTATCCTTTTTGTGTCTTCCTAACCCTCCATGTTCAATGCATTTCACGATGTTTCACACAGATTGCTTTTCCATCACATTTCCTCCTAAGGATAACCACCAACAACATCATCAAAATTTTAAAGTATTTGAACCCGACACAGAGTTACCCAACCATGACCGAGCCATTCCGACTTTATTATTAGAGCACAATATTAGAAAGAGCCCTAACCTCATCATCAAAGTCCACTTTCTGAGGAACTTAGTTGAAGTTAGTAACCGTATTAAATTCGGTCAGTACCTTGAGGACCCACCTTGTGACATCTTCATATTAAATAATCTTCATTAGAAATACCTTATTAGATCTTGGGGTTTTCATACAATTTAGCCAACACATCCATCAAATTCTTCGTTGTCCTTTCTTCGAGAATATTGAAATACCGTCTTTGAGACTTTCGATACATATACTCTAAATTGCTACGATAAAGAATCTCCATTATTAAGTCCCTTCATGGCCGGTGACTTCTTTGCTACTCCACTCAATGGTAGAATAGATCCTTGATATAAATAGTCTTCCATCACGCATCTTCAGCGGTAGTTTTGGTAGTTAAATTTCTTGACTCTAAACTTTTCCATCTTCGACATTGCTCCCACTCGAGACTAGGAACCCTCTTTTCCTGCGAGGTTCCTTACACTTTCGATTACAGTTGTTACTTAGAAAAGCGGGACCAGCAGACAATAAAATAAAACAAATCGCGAAACAAAAAACCGCAGACACCTGGCCACAAGAGAGACCACGATTTAAGTAGTTTCACCCGGTGTAGACTCGTCCACACCAGGAAAATTGTGAGGTCCTTCCCTTTATTACATTATCCGACCAAATGAAGGGGATACAACCTACAACAAAACCAGCTGTAACTTCCTCTTCTTTTCTCTCCAGAGTCCTCCTCTCGAGGAATAAAATATTCACCATCATCCATAGCCATGTTACATTTCCCTCATAAATGGGGGTTGCCTTCTAGGGCGAAACCCTAACATAATCTACCGTTAGATCTGCGACCTTATAATGAGCGGTTCCATGGCTACAGTAGAAATTACAATATAATTTTACAAGGCAATTTTTGCTTGGGGCTTCACTGAACCCAATGAGGGCCAGCATGAGACCCCAGTAGAGGGATGGACCGGACCCAGCGGAGGGGTCCCCTACACACTCCCAGCTGGTGTGTACATGCCACGGGGTGTAAATACTTCGCATGGGGGTATGAACCGGCCGAAGCAAAGGACCTGCATCGGGGGTATGTCCCGAACTCCACAACCAACACTTAATTTTTGGAGTTAGTCTCTGGTTTCTCCTCCTTCTCTCTTGCGATGCTTTGAAAAGAAAAAATATCTGAGATTGTTTGTTATTTTCATTTTTAGCGAAAGTTACACTTTGACTGCTAAAGTGCAAGCTCAATACTCATCAATAAGTTTATAAAGTACAAGCTCAGAACCCATCAATAGGTTTATGAGATAAGTCTTAAAATTTGGTGTCAAATGGATAAAACTCAGTTCAACAATGTCAAAACACAGGAAATTTTGGATGAAATGCATCAACAAAAGAGGTCTTGTTTAACTAAGGTCAGGGTTTTGAGGATTAGTGTGGATAGAAGGAAGACTTAGTAAGAAAAATGAAGTGATTATACCACTAGCATCAAGATTTACCAGTAGACAAAGGAGATAAAAGCATAAAATACAAGAGATTCTTAAATCCAAGCTAGAAAACTCTGAGAAATTTATAACAACATCACAATCAAACATCCATTGGAATACAACTACAAAATATCATTTCAATCATTCAATGACAGTAAAAATTCAGTGTGAGAGAGAGATAAGATGGCAAGAGAGAAAAATGACTTCCATTAAACAAAATTTCATCAAGTTTGATACATCAAACCAGAGTAGGCTCTGTTAGATTAATATCACCAAAAGGGTCCTTTTTTATCAACCATTCGAACCCACAAAATGTATTCTAATGCTTCTTTTATAGCCTAGATAGGGAAAAATAGCATACAATGCGAGTTTCATCCTCTAACATCAGATTCTTCCATCTTATACTAAGGTAATTACACCTATACAAACTGGAAATAACAAACTACTATAAAAAAGGATAATGTTGGCAACTATTCTAATACCTTAATATTGCATAATAAGGTGTCCTTTGAGCTCATTCCTTTTGTTTCCAGGTATCCTCCATCTTTAAACTGACCTCAAAATAGTTTTACCATGATCCCCTAGCCGTATGGTGATCATTGATCCTCTTGAAATCATGAAAATAGGAGTTTGTAGTGAATCTTGTAGCGTTGACTATATCATCCAGTTCGCAGCAGAGTTCGTAGCAAAGTTTGCAACATTTGACTGTATAAACCAGTTCATAGTGCCAGGCGTTGTAAAATGTCTTGTAGCTTCCCAATTAGTCCAGTTTAATCCCCAAAACATCCAAAAACTTTCTCGAGAGTTAGGTATGCTCGTAGAAGCCTCATAATATGGTGTATGAGTGAAAAACTCAGTTATAAGCAACATAATTGCTCAAAAAATCTTCAAAAGCAAGGAGAAATCATTTCCAAAACTGAGATTTCTTAAGCTATTTCATCCATTACTTTCTGAGCCTGGAAATCCTTCTTGTGGCATCTTGGGCCAACACATTCAAGTTTATTTTGTCTAACTCTTCCTTGAAAGGCTGCAACTCCATCTTTAACCCCCTGATCTGACCTTGATAGGCTAAATTCTATTTGTATAGGGTTTTAAGTTGCAAGTGAAGAGGTCTAAATCTCTTAGCAATGAACTTGGCATGTACGAGATTCTCACAATACATACCCATGAGGTCTCTTAAATTCTTCTTTCCAACTAACTCTTCCCTTTTTAATTTAGCAATTTCATCTCTTGCTTCTCTAAGCTATCTGATTAGCCTTTTAAAAGTAGTGTTCTCTAGAGGGGTGGTTATGTTTATCACCTCAATGTGTTTTTCAACAACATCAACTTTACCTTTACCCTTTCTCTTGATGGGAGATTCTATTATGTCCTCTTTTTCAACACTTTCCTTCTTTGTTGATGACCTACTGAATGGCCTCCTAGCTTTAGTTTCAACTACAACTGATGGTGATAAGAAAAGTAACCTCCTTCCCTTTGTTCCTATGGATCTGGATGATGGAATTTCTGCTAATTCAGGAGCTGGTTGGGGTGAATTCTCTTTGTGGAGAGTGATAAAATCCCCTTTCTCCTTCTTGTTCATTAGGAGCCTCATCATTTTTAGAAATGTCTTTGCTCTTCCTCTTCTTACTTGTCTTTGTATGTACAGTGTTATTATCCTGAAGAGGGCTTTGGACTTTGGAATGATCTTACTCAATCATTTTCAGACTTTACTTGGCTAAAGAAAAGTAGACGGGAATATCACCCTATGTTTATATCCAACAAAAATAATATCCTAACTCACAAGTATTAATTACGAGTGCTTAGTCTATTCTTTTATCAACAAAAAAGCTTGTTGGAAACTCACTTTTTATGTAATTTTATGAATATAACAGTTGCTGAAATAAATGTAAGAACATAAGTAAAGACACCAAGATGATAATCAAGACAATTGAGACATAAAGCAATCCTTTATTTCATTCCAATTCACCAAAGAGTCATTTTATTTACAAAATCTCATACAGAAATCTTGGACCAAAGTCAAACTTAGACATCCTCGATGAAACATACCAAAGGACCTCTGACAGAAAACCAAAACTGAACTCTAAAAGCTGGATCATCTTGACACAAATTGCTGCCCACTCGACTTTGCACAATAGCCTTTATCAGTCATGAAAATTAATTCAAAAATAGACAAGTCTACATAGACTATCAAAGATAGATCAAAACTTATGAAAAACAAGTGTTTGAATGATTTGATTCATCCCTGAATATTGTTGTCTACAATAAGACCCTGCTATCACAAAAGAGAATTAGGCTATGATGAATATGAGTGAATGGAAACTGAACTACCTCAACATGAAATCAAAGAGAAAACCTTAGCATGCTTCTGCTTCTATCCTTCCTTTTAATTTCTTTTCCTTCATTGTTACTAACATGTGTTTGTTGCAGGTGTCATGAGAACAGTCAACAACGATCACCATGGTAAATTCAGTGTTACTTGATCTTGGAACAGAAAGGGAGCCCTGTATAACATGTCTGATCCATTATCCAATAAAAAAAGATATCGTCAACCATGAAAGTAGTGTCGAATAGTAACATAACATCGAATGAAAATCAGACTTGATCTCCAATCTACAAGGGGGTCCCACCTACTAGTATTATTTAGCTTTTAAAATAATAGGCTTTAACAACAATTTGCGGGCCAAACTTTGTGGCGAATTTAATCGTCAACAAACTGGCGAATCCACAGGAAAATTTATTTTCAACAGATTTAGAACTCATAACTCATGGTTTCACAGACCAAGAGCAACAGGTCAAGAAAATACAACCAAGAAGATTATGCAATAGGAGGAAGTGAGCAGATTTAATGGAAAGATGACCGGGAATTTGGGTATAACTTATGAAAAATGTTAAGTATGAGGGGTTTTACCACTGTATGCATAATCCAATGACCAATATCTTCTCTTTAACCTTTTAAAATTTCCATATTTGTTCTTAAATGCTTAATGGATGAAGAAATGGCAAGAAGAAGTGGGGAATAACCAATTCTTTATAAGACAACAATGGAAATATATAACAATTTCAAGGGTCCTTCAAAGAAGACATCATAACAGTTGTTTAAGATTGTTTGTTATTGACTAACAATGCTTGCAGGAGTGTCATTGTGGCAAATATGATCCAACATCTTATTCCCTACTGAAACAAAAAAATGACCAAAAACAAAACCCAACAAAATGAAATTGCCAAAGATTAAAAAAAGAAGAAATAAAGTGATAGAAAAGTAAAGGCAGTAGGAAAATCTTAAAATAGAAAAGAATGAATATTTGAGAATAGAACTATACTACTAAAATATAGGAAATCCAGACAGCGTTAGAGCTTTTCAAGTTGGTTCCACATAATGCTTTAAGTGAGAACCGTTAGTACTGTAGGAAAAAAATTGCTCCTCCAAATATTTTAGAATGTAAGAATTTGTACCAAGTACAAAAGCGATTTTGAAAGGACCCAGCCATATTTTATGAAATTTTGAATGTCTTCCCCTATCCTTTGTTCTTCCAAAGCTAGTAGTGCATTTACCCTTTGTGAAATATCTGAAGAAATTAGTTCTTCGATCTGTAGCATCAAGATTAAGGAAGAAAGTTCTAGATCTATTGACAAGAGGGATTAATGACCATAAACCAACTGAAAAGGTGTACAACTAGTGCTTACTTTAGCAGTAGTTCGATTTGCCCAAAGGGCATAAGTGAGGAGAGTGTGCCACTGATGAGGCTTGTCTTCGATGAGCCTTTTGACGATTCTTACCAGATTTTTGTTGGTAGACTCGTCTTTCCTGTTTCCTTGGGTATAGTAAGATGACGAGGTGAAATGTTTAACCCCCAATTTGGCTAGAAACCGAGTCAGCTTAGCAGAAATGAAAGCAAGACCATTGTCTATAATAATTTCCAATGGAAGACCAAATCTGGAAAAAATATTATTTTCAAGGAAAGAAATTACCTGATAGTCTATGGAATTCTTAAGTGGGACAACTTCAGCCCATTTTGTAAAATAGTTTGTGGTTGTCAGAATAAAATCTCGTCCAACTGAAGAAGGAGGATTACTGGGATCAATGAAATCTAACCCCCACTTTGAAAAGGGAAAATTTGGCAGGACAAGTTGTAATGGCATGGTTGAAAGGTGTTCTTTCCAACAAATTTTTGGCATTTGTCACAATATCTTGAAAAAACATAAGAGTCATGAAAGATTGAAGGCCAATAATATCCTTTTCTAATAATTTTGAAAGCAGTGGTTTTTGCAGAAAAATTGACCTCCTACATGAATGACAGTGCTTGAAGAACCGTGAGCTTCTTGCAATAATTTAGTTTCATCTTCATTGTTTACACAATGAAGAAACACACCATCAACAGATATTTAGAATAAAAAGTCTCCTATAATGACATATCTTGCATATTCAAGACAAAGTCTTCTCCTTTGATGAGTGTCTAAGTTGTCTGGACATCTTTGGTTCTGTAAATAATAAACCAAACTTTTGTACCAAGGATGTTCAGACACAGGGAGGATTTGATCGTCAATGTAAAGGAGGGATGAAAGGGAACTATCTTCTTCATAAATTTCTTCACCATTCTCAGCATGTTGAGCCAAGTGAAGAGCTAGGTCACGTCCCTTGATAGTGGTAGAAGTCACAATATCCAAATCGTTCTCCTGTATCTTGGCAAGCCAATGTGCAAGTTTTCTTGAAAGATAAGTTTGTGAGAGAAAAAACTTAACAGCAGGAAAAGGGACTTTTACCAACTTATGCTTACCTAAGATGTAATGGAAGAACTTCTCAACAGCCTTAACAAGAGAGAAATCATGTTTCTTAATAAAAAAATATTTAAATTCATCATCATTCAAACTTGGACTTATGTAAGCCACCAGTTTTTCATTTCCTTGGTCATCATTCTATATGAGGACAATAGATACTACCTCTTCAGTAGCATTAGTATATCTCATGAATTCCTTCTCAAAATATGGCTTCGCCAAAACTAGTGTGGAACTGATTGCTTTCTTAATCCCTTCAAAAGAATTTCCGACATCGTCTGCCCAAGAAAAAGGGTGATCTTGCTTAAGAAGATTATGAATCGGTTTAACCATCACGGAAAAATCTGGGACAAAACTACGAACAAAGTTAATAACCCCCATAAAATCCTGAATTTCTTTCTTGGAAGTGGGAGCAGGAAGGCTAAGGATAGCAAGAATCCTTTCAGGATCAATTCTTATGCTTGAATCGGAGACGATGTGTCCCAAGAGTTTTCCCTCGATAACACCAAAAATGGACTTGGAAGGATTTAGAGAAATGTCAAATTTCGTACACTGCATGAGAACTTTTCTCAAATGACCAAAATGATCTGATCGGTTTTTAGAGTATACTGTTAAGTCATCTAGGTAAATATGAATGATTTTACTGATCAAATCGTCAAAAGCTAATTGCATATCTCTTTGAAAGGTGGCACCTACATTAGATAAACCAAAAGGCATACGTTCATAAGCAAAGTTACCCCAACAAGTAATAAAGGTGGTTTTATATTTATTTGCCCTTTTTACATTGATTTGATTGTAACCTGAAAAACCTTCAAGTAAGGACATCATTTGTGACCCTGCAACTTACTGCAAAATCATTTCCATGTTAGTGAGGGGGAAGTGATATTTTATGCTAGCTCGGTTTAATGTGAGAAAAACAATGCATAATATGATCTGACCGGTTGTTTTCCGAACATGATCCAAATTTGAAACCCACTCATAATACTTTACCAGAAAGATGATTCCAGCCCTCAAGAGTTTTTCCAATTCATTTCGAATGGTTACTTCTAGTGCAAGGTTAAGAGGCCTTTGTTTTTTCTTAACTAGTTTTACGCCTTCCTGAATGGGGATGGCATGCTATATAAGACCAGGATCAAAACCACAAAGATCCTCATAAGACCAAGCAAAAACATCTTTAAATTCACCAAGCAGCTCGAAAAACTTCACTCTCTCTTCATTTGAACATTTGGCACCTATTTTGACATCCTTTGGAGTTTTGGATGTCCCAATGTTCAAGGAGATGGTTTCATCCACCTTCCTTTTCGACTCATTTTCTTTCTATTTCTCCTTTTTTCCAACATCACTTGAAGAAAATGAACTCTCTAGAGGGGTCAAGCCTTTAGGAATCTTGTTATCTTCTATGGATATAATTTCCTTAGGCTTGAAAGGTTCATTTTGGATAAAATCACAAATGCTCTCGTAATTAGGGAATACCTGCCAAGACTCTATATTGTTGGGGATATGTGGATGATACCAATATTGGAAAATATAATCAGGTTTGAGTGGTAGAAGTTTCCGAGTAGGAGAAGCTGCAAAAACAACTAACCGATCAGCCATTGAATTTAGTTCCCTCTTTATGTGAGTGATATTGAAAGATAATAGGTTCGAGATAAGAGCCCAAACAATTTGGGTGTATCGTTTCATCAACTTGTTGCTAGGGAAATAAATATTGCGTACAAGGTTAACAACAAGCTCAAAATTCCCAAAAAATGAAAGCTGACCATAGCCAAGGTTATAGGCGTTTTCAATGCCTAACAATAGAGCTTCAAATTCAGTGACATTATTTGTGCAAGAAAACTCCAACCTATAAGAAAATTTGTGGATTTTTCCTACAGGAGAAATCAAGACAACACCAACTCCATTCCCTTCATTTGAGCACGAACCATCAAAGTGCATGTGCCACATGCCATCATCTAAGTCGATTTGTTCCACAAGAATATTATCCTCCTTAGTGAAGAAGGAATACACTCCTAGGTCCTCTTTGAAATAATTTACATTAGGTTATGGGACACTCTCTATGTAAGGTGATATCCTTCCTTCTCTAAGGAATATGATTTTTTTTTCGTTCCGAGGAATGGATAAATGTGTTCCATTGAGAAAGAGGTATCCACATGTTAAGGCTTTCCAATATCTTCCCAGGATAATAGAGTAATTTCTTACAGGAATATCTATTACCTGAATATTGAGGGTCATCTTTATTTCAGGATGTGCGCACAAAACTAGGGTCACATCTTTAATCTCCCCTATGGTCTTTTGTTGTAGACTATTATAAGAAAACATGCTTCTGGCATTTTCATCTGTACAAGATAAGCCTAGCTGTTCCATAATAATGTTCGACATCACACTTGGGCCCGAACCACCATAAATGAGGAAACAATGGGCAATCTTGTTCATGATCTTCATAGAAATATAAAAAGGGGGATTTTTACAGGGTATCTAAAATTATGTACACCTACTTTATTTACAGAAGAAACATCTTTGCCTACCTCTTTGTAAAGATTGGATACAACTAAATCTTTTCCTTCCATGAATTGTTTTAGATGCATCTGTTTTTCAGGGATGACAAACATGTATAGAAGGGTTGTATCTGCTTTGATGTTGGAAAATTTATTCAAGATATTGTACTTGGAAGAGGGGAGAGAGGGAGTGATTCTTTGACCCTTGGGGGCCTTAGGAACCTGGAGCACAACAATGGTTGAGGAAAATCTTGGGTTAGAGGTACCACGGGGAGGATCAAACTTTCCCTTGGGGGCGTAGGATTTGTTCTTAGTGTTGATGACCATGACATCATCCGGCTCTACAAATTCTAGGACAATGATAGTAGCTTCTGGTCTCTTACTAAAGATCTTATCTATGGCACTCTTCTTTACCTCACATGTGGTTTCTTCATGGTGTTCCTCACAAAAGTTACACCAACTCTAAGGCAGGATAGCCTTAGGCTGAAAATTATTTTCAACTAGGTTTCTAAAGGGGGGTGCAGAAGAAGGTGAAGCTGCAGGGATGAGAGGGAAAACAATACCCTTCCGCTCAAATGCTGTCATACAATTGTTCATATATTGTACTAGTTGTAAGAGAGCAGACATGTCTGTTTGTCTAACCAATTCTCCCTAAGGAAGACCAGTTCTTTCAAGATGTTCTTCATACTCTGAACAAGTATGTAGAGAAAAATCGAGATTATCAATGGCTTTTTCCTCAAGACTATGACGGTGGGGAGAAGGAAATGCATTGTAATAATGCATGAAAGCATATTGGTTCTACGGGCGGATAAGTTCAGGGATTTGATTGTACAACTTGGTTAAATGCAAGTTGAAAGACTTGATGGTCTCACCATCTTTGTAAGTGACGTTATTGTATTCCCTTAAATTCTCGGCAGGGTTTTGGATTTCCCATAAGTGGACCAGAACCAATAGATTAACTCCTCTCAAGTAGACAGGATCTTAGGAGGAAGGTCAAAGAAATCGGCTGTATCCTTTTATTCCAAGGAATTGATGAACAAGCACATGCAAGTGTCATTATCATTGGCCCCTATGTTATGACAAGCATTAGAAAATGCCACTAGGTGTTCATTGGTACTAACAGTGTTATTCCCTAAAAAATTAGGAAAATGCTCTTTAAACTTCGGAAGTGGGTGAGTAGCAGGTGCTAAATTAAGAGGAGAGGACACATGCCATAGTGTGTTTGCGACATCTTCTTCGAACTGAAAAAGTCCATACTTTTTGATGACTTTGGTGGGGTTTGTAGTAGATTGGACAAGGATATGGTGGCTATATAAGCTACCAATCACTAATGATGATGAAGATTGGGAATATGAGGCACTTCCAGTGCCACCAGAACCACCACTAGATGCCATCTTATGGATGAGAGATGAGGGAAAGAAAGACGAGCTAGATGAATCAGATAAAGTACTCCTTAGAGAAACTTGTTGGACAGATAACACTATGTTTCTTTTTCCTATTTCCACAATAGGACTAATTTTAGGTGACAAGCCTCTTCTTCTTCTAGAAGCATGAAAATCTAAGGACATGAAAGGAAGGCCAAAACTAAAGAAACAAAAGGCTACTACTGATTCCTAGGCTGCCTATGTCTAGCTTCCAATTGTTCTTGAGCACTAATATCTTGTTTAATTGCTACCCAAGAATGGCGAAGCTCAACATGAGTCCTAGCAGTGTCTAAAATAGTATGAAACATATTCAAAGCAATGCTGGTCTGGTCTTGGAGACTGGGCTCAAGATTGGGCTTCCTTGCAACATGAATAGTCATTAATGGCAAATAGTCAAAGAATCAATAATAGAAAAAGAAAGATGTATCGATGAAAATCGAGTGTAAAAATTAACCGGAGAGATATCGAAGATCTACCTAGTATGGTCGCCAAATAAATGTCGAGGAAAAGATAGGGAATAATCTTACTCAAGAATTTTCAAACTTTACTTGGATAAATAAAAGTAGACGGGAATATCACCCTATGTTTATAGCCAACAAAAATAATATCCTAACTCACAAGTATTAATTACGAGTGCTTAGGCTAGTCTTTTATCAACAAGAAAGCTTGCTGGAAACTCACTTTTTATGTAATCTTCTGAATATAACAGTTGCTGAAATAAATGTAAGAACAAAAGTAAAGACACCAATATGATAATCAAGACAGTTGAGACATAAAGTAATCCTTTATTTCATTCCAATTCACCAAAGAGTGATTTTCTTTACAAAATCTCATACAAAAATCTTGGATCAAAGTCAAACTTAGACATCCCCAATGGAACATAAAAAAGGACCTCTGACATAAAACCAAAATTGAACTCTAAAAGCTGCATCATCTTGCCACAGATTGATGCCCACTCAAATCTGCACAATAGCCTTTATCAGTCATGAAAATTAATTCACAAACAGACAAGTCTACACAAACTATCAAAGATAGATCAACACCTCTGAAACACAAGTGTCTGAATGATTTGATTCAACCTTGAATATTGTTGTCTACAATAAGACATTGCTATCACAAAAGAGAATTAGGCTGTGATAACTATATGAATGAATGAAAAATTAACTACCTAACTTAAACTCAAAGAGAAAACCTTAGCATGCTTATGCTTCTATCCCTCCTTTTATTTTCTTTTCCTTCGTTGTTACTAACATGTGTCTATTGTAGGTGTCGCGAGAACAGTGAGCAATGATCACCACGATAAATTTGGCGTTACTTGATCTTGGAACAACAAGGGAGGCCTGTATAACATGCCTGATCCATTATCCAATAAAACAAGATATCGTCAACCATGGAAGTAGTGTCTAACCGTAACATAACATCGAATGAACATCAGACTTGATCTCCAATCTACAAGGGGGTCCCACCTACTAGTATTATTTATCTTTTAAAATAACAGGCTTTAGAAACACTTTGCGGACCAAACTTCGTGGCGAATTTAATCGTCGACAAACTACTCCCAATCAATGTTTGTCTTCTTCAACTCCTCCATCAAAAGCATTTTGATCAGCCTTGAGTGAAAAACACTTGTATCAAATGCCTTGGACTTAGCTTGGACCCTGTCAGCCATTTTCCCAATGCTTCTAAAGAAATAGAAAGGGAGATTCATGAGGTCTTCGCCTGCGAAGTGCAACAAAAATCTAATGTGGTACTGATAAATCATATTGAACCTTCCCTCACAGGTGAAATATCTTTGGATCACCCTTAGCATATTATCAAATCCTTCAACCATGTGGCTCTTAGGCACTCCCTTTGATAGGTTATCTCCTTGACATTCTGGTTTAAGGAATTCTTTAGAGAAGGATGCATTTAGATTCATGGACTTAAACCATCTTTCACTAGTATTTGGTATCTCAGTAGCTTCTTCTATGGTTTCTTCAGATACTTCAAGTTCAAGAGTCCCAACTTTAGTTTTGGTTCCATCAAAATTCAAGGCAAATTCTCTAGATACCTCAGGGTGGCCCCTCTGCATCCTCTGACATAAATTGAAACATCCCACTCTTTGGAAGACCTCCCTGATTAGAGGTTCAACAATAAACAACTACATGTCATAGGGTTCAATCCTCACAATGCCCCCACCCCTGTGAGCCTTCTTTTGTTGTGGATTATCCATTGATGTTATAGGAAGAAAACTGAAACAACAATTTCAGTGATGCAACAGGAAAAAAAAAAGATAGAGGTCTTAGGGTTTGGATGGATAATATTTTTCAAAGATGGTTTTTGTCTAAGGTTTTAATGTTCTTCAACCTATTTGTCCTATAGTATTATGAAAGGAAAACTGATAGTCATGAAATGAAGGAAGACTACACAACAAAATGGAGATGCAAGGAGAAAGTTGTTGCAAAAAGATTTAGTTTAACAATTCACCATCATTTTGCAAAACTCATTTAACTTTATCAGCAAAAGACCTTTTTTTTTAGATTTCCAAAGTAGATAGACTTGAAGAAGAATGGAAATCTTGAGGATAACCAACTGGTACAAAATTTGAGGTAGGTGAATAACAGTGATGAGTTGCTGCATAGGGTTTGCAGCGCCAAAATAGGGGATTCACAACATAAGAAGCAAGAACCAAATAAGGGATAGGCAAGGTGGCCTGACAACAAGGTTTGCTTAATATTTAGTAAAAGAGTATGAGAGATATGCAATTGGCTAAGAATTGTGATAAAAAAGGTAAGAGGGATAGTTGGAAGCATGGACCACCAGTTCACAGCGCCTAGGAGAAAAGATGATAAAATCAACCTTTATTTCCCTTCAACAAAGCTTAAAATTCTCATGGAGTACCTAGAGGTTGAGGATTGAAAATTGATAGGCTTGAGCTTGGAAGAATCCACCTGGAGCTGGTCTAAACTCCAACTCACTTTCGCCAGCTAGTTCGTAGCATTTGCCGTAGCGCCTGTCTGAAAACAATAGTTTTTGCAGTGCCGAGCTAGGAGCAATTTGAAATCTTGGGAAAATAGTTAGAAAAGATTTAAATGATGAAATCCTAGGTTATTTCCTTAAAAAATAATGAAAACAAGGAGATCAATTGACAAACCATCATAAGTGAAATTATGGTTATGAGAGAAAAGTGTACTTGAGATGCACTACGAAATGTCTGATGAGATGGCAACGTGCATAAAGAACCCGATTTGACCTTCTAACTTGTAGAGGGAGAAAGTGGAGGGGTGTTAGTACATCGTGGAAGTGGTGACATGTCAGGGTCGTGGTGGAGGCATAAGGACGATGGCTTGTCTAATCTTGTCATGAAGATGAAGATATAAACCAAGGGTTTGTGCCAACATTAACACTAACTTTATTTGTGCTAAAACCTAAAAGACTATAAGGAAGAAGACAAAAATAAAAACTAAACAACACTAAAGATAAAAATAAAAAACCTAAGGCTAAATTGTCCTGATCAATTCCATGTGATAACATTGGCTCCACATGGGATGACATTCTCCCTGTGAGCTTCCAAGAACAAGCATCTTCAGAGTCTTATCCTAGGGCTATGGGGTCATTTATTCAATAGAAAGAAAAAAAATGATATTTACAATGGAAGGGAAAACGACTCATGGCTTAAGAAAAATGCTTCTTTAGAAAGTGCCCATTAGTTGGGCCACCAAAAACTTCAGAGTCTTCCAAGTTTTGCAATTTATAAATATTATTTTGAAAAACTTCATAAATCTTGAAAGGAACAATCCACAAGGCTTCAAATTTACCATGTTTGCCTTTGTCTTTCCTTGGTGCATCCCACTTAAGCACCAGATCTCCCAGATGGAGATCTTCTTTGTTTACCTTCTTATCAAAAGCTTGCTTGATCTTCTGTTGATGGCTCTATGCTTTATCAAGGAGCTGCTCCCTGTTCTGCTGTATTTCTACTAGCTGATGCATCCTTCTGACCATATCATCTAGTTCTCCTTGTTGATCCTAAAGGAAATTTTCCACAGGAATGGCAAGATGAGTAGGAAAAATAAATTCAATCCTATAAAAAAGATGAAAAGGGGAACTACCAAGTGATCTCTTTGTAGTGACTCTATCATCCCATAAGGCAAATTTCAACTTTGAGTCCCATGATTTCTTGTTGTCCTCCAGTAACTTATTGATGATATTTACAAGGATATTATTAGAATATTATGCTAAGCCATTTCCTTGGGGGTAATAAGGGGTATAATGAACTAATTGAATGCCATACTTCTCACAAAACTTCACCAATGGTTCAACTTTGAAAGATGCAACATTATCAGTAAAAATCTTGCTTGGACAACCAAATATTGACATAGTATCTTCCAGAAAACCAATGATTACCTTGTGTGAGGCACTCCTTGTAGGAATGGATTCTATCCACTTGGTGAAATAGTCAGTTGCAGTCAAAATCCATCGATGTTGACCACTTTAAGATGGATGAATTTCCCCAATGAAGTCGAGTCCCCATTGCTGGAAAGGACCAGAAACCACCACAGGCTGCAGAGGAAAATATTATAGCTGATGTTTCCTTGAAAACTTCTGACATTTATCACTTTCCCTAATCTTTGCAAAAACATCAGTAAAAAGGATAGGCCAAAAATACCCATCTCTGAGGATCTTATATGCTGTGGTCCTCCAAAAATGATGACCCCCACATAAGCTGTCATGAAAATTAGACATGGCCTTTTGAGCCTCCTTTGGATTTAAACATCTCAGGAGAACCCCAAGAGGATATTTCCAATACAACATGTGATCAATGAAACACTATAAGATTGCTTTTAGTTTCAAATCTCTCACCTTGTTCTTCTCCAAACCATCAGGAGGCTGCAACTTTTGAAAGAAATACATAATGTCTTTGTACCAAATGCATTCTGCCAAGTTGGGATTGATATGTGAGTTTTTAACGAAGATATCAATTTGTTGATTTTCAGAGTTTAGGTTCATGAAATTAACCCCCTCTGCTTTGCAATTTGATTAAGCCAATAATCTAGCTAAACCTTTCCCTTTCACCAACTTAGTAGGCTTGATCTCAAGGTCAAACTCCAGAATTTTGGCAATCCACTTGCTCCTTTTTCCATCTATGTTAGGCTGGATTAGTATTTCCTTCACAGAGGCTGATGGGACATAGACAAGAATATTGGAATGCAGAATATATACCCTAAAAGTTTTAAGGGCCTTAACCAAAGCATAAGCCTACTTTTCCATAATGTCATACTTCACCTCTGCATCCCTTAATGCCTGAAAAAGGAAATGGGCTGCTCCATCCCATCTGTGTTTTTCTGAAGAAGGAAAACAACCAATGTGTCATGTGAGGAAAAATAAAATATCATAAATTCCTTTGAATAATCAGGGCTGATGAGAAAAGGTGCCTCAATCAATGCTTGTTTAATATGATCAAAATAATTTCAAGCTTCAACATTCCATTTCACCTCATTTCCTTTTCTAAGCATAGATGTGATAAACTTAACCAATTCAACAAGGTTAGAGATAAATCTTCTCAAAAAAATTATTTTATCCAAGAGAGACTGGATCTCTTTCTTGGACCTAGGAAGAGACAAAGTCTTGATGGCCTCTACTCTAGTTGGATAAATCCTTACCCCTTCTGTTGAGACAATGTGTCCCAACAACTTTCCCTCTTTCATGGAAAATGAAGACTTCTTAGGATTGGGAGACAACCCAAACTTTCTACATTTCAGGAAAACCTTCTTCAAATGATGATAATGTTCCTTATCATATCTTGAGAACACTGTAATGTAATCTAGATATATGACCACAAATTTTTCCTTCTCCCCAATGAAGGCAATATCCATTGCTAATTGAAAGGTTTCTCTTGCGTTCATTATACCAAAGGGAATTTTAGCATACATGAATGTGCCCTAAGGAGTAGTGAAAGTTGTCTTCTCTCTATCTTCAGTTAGGACAGAGATCTGATTGTAGCCTGAGAAGCCATCAATCATAGACATCCTTGCTAAACCAGTCACTCTTTGTAAGATATGTTCCATCTTAGGCAAGGGATAGTTATTATTCTTGGAACTTCTGTTAAGATTTCTAAAATCAACACAAAGTATGATTTCACCATTCTTTTTCCTCATAGGAACTAGTTGGCCACCCAATCAGAGTACCTTAAATGTGTGATGATCTTAGCATCAAGCAATTTCTTGACTTCCTTTTCCATAATAGGCAACAACATGGGATTTATCTGTCTAATTTTCTACCTAAATGGCTTGTTCTCATCTTTCAAATGGATTTTATGTTCAATGATTCTTGTATCATAAGTTTGTAGATCTTCATATTTCCAAGAAAATACATTAGAAAACTCATTTAATAACTTCACATACTCAACCCTTTGTTCCTTTGATAAACTACTAGACAATTTGACATACTTGGGATTTTCCGCTATTCCTAGGTTGCAATCTGTCACATCAACTTCTTCATTTGAACCTTTAACCTTCACAACAACATCATTTATGTCAAATAATCTCTCCAAAGGAACTAATCCTTTGGGAATATGGTTACTGGGAAGTTGGACCATCTTGTGATATGCAATTTTGTTGAGGAAAATATTAGCATGAGGGCTTTTTGTATCATCATGATCTTGATCAATATGAAGAGAAAACAACTCTTCCACTGTTTCCAGGAATCTCTTAATCTCAATATCATCCTCAAAGACCTTCCAATGTTTGAAATTTTCAGGTATAGAGGGTCTATAATTTACTTCCACATCATATTTGAGCTTGGGGGGAAAGGGATCTTAAAGTTACTTGCAGAAACAACCAAAGAATCTGCCATAGCATTTTCTTCTCTTGGAACAAAAGAAATGTTAAAAGCTAAGAAAAAATTATTAATAAGATCCCAAACTTCATTTCTGTAAGTCCTTAACCTGGGGTGTTTTTCTTGATACATATTTTTAACCTGATGCACAATTAGTTCAACATCGCCAAACACTGTTAACTCCTCAATTTTCATATCTTTAGCAGCACTCAAACCCAAGACAAGAGCCTCATACTCTACTACATTATTTGCAGTTTCAAATTCTAGTTTATAAGACAAAGATATGATTTCTTGAGTTGGGGAGATAAAAACCACTCCAACACCAACACTTTCTTTAGAAGAGGCCCCATAAAAAAACATCTTCCAAATTGGGGTATTTTGAGGAGCTGTGTCACAAGTTTTAATAGGTTGTTTTCTAATTTCAATAGGTGATTGAGGAGCATCAGTGAGTTGTAAGATATTGGATCCTAAATCAGTGTCAACTACAAAAATGGGGTGGTTTGTAGGATTAGCTTTGTCACTGATGATGTAAGCTAGTTGTGCTTCCCTATAAAGTCTTATGTGATCTCCTCCAAATATAAGAATAATGGCATATGAAAGGTCCATCTGCAAAGTTCCCCCTAGTCTCTTGATCCAAGATCTTGAAAATAACATCACAAACTTAGGGGGGACATCAACCACCACAATGTCCATGACCACACTCTTCATGGGAAATTGAAACAAGGTAACAACCAGGTCTTTGATCAATCCAAGCAATTTTACTTTTTTGTAGTCAAATGAGTATAGGTCATGATAGGTTTTATTAATTTCCAGACTAATCTCATCCATGACAGTTTTAGGCATAAGGTTATGAGATGGACCTGATTCCATCAAGAAATTGTGCAAAACTTTATCATGAATATTCAATGATGTGTAAAATGGAGGAGAAGAGTCATCCCTGTCTTCTACCAAAGGTCACAATATGACTGCTAGTTTTTCATCTTGTAGGTTCACTAAGTCTATGGAATTGGAGGATGATTCAGGTTGCAACATCTTGGAAAGATACCTTTTGAACTCTTCATTTTTAATCAGTTCTGAAAATGGTACTGGAATTTTTATCTTTTGAATTTCATTCTAAAAACTAAAAGAAGAGGGAGATTTCAGAATCTCCTTAATTTATGGAACATGGGTCTTAATCACTGTTTGAGGGTTTTGTTCCTCTTTTTCTTTGCTGCTAGAAACCACAGCCTTAGCATAATTTTCTATTTTATTGGGCTGATCTGATGTACTAGGCTTCCCCTCCTTTTTTGACCTTAAGTTGTATTTATTTTGGTTTTCATTATCTTTTCCCCTTTACTCAATTCATCCAACTGACTGTCCATAAGAGACTCCTCCTATGCAGACTGAGTTAGGTGAGGGGATGAGGAGGTATCACCCACACAATGAATTTTTGGATTTGTTTCTTCATCCTATCCCACTTCATCATCAACCATGTTATTTTGAAGAGGGATCTGAACTTTTTTTTCATCCCTATTTCTTTGATCTCTTTGAAGGATCTGAGGGGAATTATTTTGTCTCCTGAAATTTCCTCTTTTACCAGTATCTTGTGTATTTCTATAATTTTTTTTCCCTCAAGCTTCATTTTCTCCATTTCAATAGAAAGTGATTTAACTAGATTTGTTAGTTCATCTACTTGAGGGTTAACACCAGAAGAATAAGAGGTTGATGCTTCAAATCTATTTTTTCTCCTATCTCTATCAGATTTCCCCCTGAGCTTATCAGCTTCCAATATATTTGATTCTACCTTCAAGGATGCATCTTGCATATGGGCTAGTGAGGCATATCTCCTTTCTCTCAAAAAGAGGCAAAACTCAGGGTCAAAATCACTGGCATAAGTTATCTTGGAAAAAAATTTAGTGGGCTTAGTTTCTGTGGGGATTTTGTTATACATTTTATTAAATCTCTTTGAAAATATGAAACAAATTCCCCTTCTTTTATCTTGAGTGACCCAAACTCTGTAATATAATATAAGAAATATTTCTTATCTCCCCAATGCCTCAGAAAGGCATAATCCAAATCTTCAATTCCAACAATAGATCTAGAAGTTAAACCCCTAAACCATTTCCTAGCCTCAACATCAAGAATTTGTACAAAAAATCTCATCCAAACATCCTCATTTTCAATATTAAGATTGTCAGCATAGCTAAAAAGGGCTACAAGGTGTTCCTCTATAGTTATGTCATCTTCCCCTGTAAACTTGGGCATGTACTTAAGATAGTCTGCAACTGGGAGAGCATTCATAGGTTGAGGCAACACAAGAGGGACATACCTAGCAACCACTATGGCATCCATCCTTTTTCTAGGAAGGTTAGCACTTGCCATTGGATTATGAAGAGGAGGATTATAAATTCTAGGAGAATAAGGAGGAGACTAGGTCTTGATTGGTACAGCTGCAGTCTTGATGTTGTGTAGCTTGGGAGAAGGAGGAGTATAGGATGTAGAATTTTCAGATTTAACAAGGAGAGTTTGAGTCTTGGAAGAGGATGGTGGAAAATCCAAGGGAACTAAGGTTTCTTCTTCTTTGGTCACAATAATTTTAAGAGACGGAGGAGAAGGAGAACTAGGGTAGGAAAGTCCTGTAATCTCTCAAGTCTAAAACAACTTACAACATCAAGTGAGGCAAGCACTTCAAAACTTTCTTCTTTCATTTTGGGAGAAAAAGAAGAATATTCCATAGGGAAATCTTCAAGATTTAAATTTCTATAAATTTCAACAGAGGTTAAAAGAGGAGCACTAGATACAGCTACTGGTGTTTTAAAAGTGGATTCAGGAAAATAACCAGTAGTACCTAGAACATTAGCTGAAAATCCTTGTTGAGAAGCTTTTCCTTTCTTGATGATCTTCTCTGGGTTAGCTTTAGGTGTAGCCAGAGGTAGATGTGGGGTAGACCTCGTGTTTCTTCCTTTAGGAGCCACAACTGAAACAGTGGAGTCACCAGGTGAAAACTGCAGTCTTCAATGTACTGATTACTATGCACCCTCAAAATTAGTATCTCTTTGTCATTCAATCCCAAGAAAATGTTTTCAATTCGTTCCCCAACAACGACGCCAAGAATGTTAGCACTGAAAGTTACACTTTTACTACTAAAGTGAAATCTTATTACCCATCAATAGGTTTATGAGATAAGTCTTAAAATGTGGTGTAAAATGGATAAAACTCAGTTCAACAATGTCAAAAAACATGAAATTTTGGATGAAATGCATAAAAAAAAAAGAGGTCTTGTTTAACTTAGGTCAGGGTTTTGAGGATTAGTGTGGATAGAAGGAAGACCTAGTAATAAAAATGAAGTGAGTCTACCACTAGCATAAGGATTTACCATTAGACAAAGGAGAGAAAATCTTAAAATACAAGAGCTTATGAAATCTAAGCTAAAAAAAATTGAGAAAGTTATAACAACATCACAATCAAACATCCATTGTAATAAAACTACAAAATATCATTTGAATCATTCAATGACAATAAAAATTCAGAGTGAGAGAGAGATATGATGGCAAGAGAGAAAAATGACTTCCATTAAACAAAATTTCATCAAGTCTGATACATCAAACCAGAGTAGGATTTGTTACATTAATATCACCAAAAGGGTCTTTTTTTATCAACCATTCGAACCTACAAAATGTATTCTAATGCTTATTTTATATCCTAGATAGGGAAAAACAACATACAATGCGAGTTTCATATTCAAACATTGGATTCTTCCATCTTAAATTCAGGTAATTACACCTGTACAAACTAGAAATAACAAAATGCTATAAAAAAGGCTAATGTTGGCAACTATTCTAACACCTTAATCTTTCATAATGAGGTGTCCTTTGAGCACATTAATTTTGTTTCCAGGTATCCTCCAACTTTAAACTGACCTTCAAATAGTTGTACCATGCTCCCCTATCCATCTGGTGACTGTTGATCCTCTCGAAACCATCAAAATAGGAGTTTCCAACAAATCAGCCAGTTCACAACGTTTGACTGTATAAACCAGTTCACAACGCCAAGCTCTGGGAACTGTCTTGTAGCTGTCCAATTAGTCCAATTTAAGGCCCAAAACATCCAAAAAATTTCTCCAAAGTTAGGTATTCCTATAAAAGCCTCATAATATGGTGTATGAATGGAAAACTTAGTTATAAGCAACATAATTACTAAAAAAATCTTCAAAATCAAGGAGCAATCATTTCCAAAACTGAGATTTCCTAAGCTATTTCATCCATTACTTTATTAGCCTAGAACTCCTTCTTGTGGCAGCTTGGGCCAACAAATTGAAATTTATTTTGGCTAAGTCTTCCTTGAAAGGATGCAAATCCATATTTAACCCCCTGATCTGACCTTGGTAGGCTAAATTTTGTCTGTATATGATTTTAAGTTGCATGTGAAGAGGTCTAAATATCTTAGCAATGAACTTAGTCTGTACAAGATTCTCATGATACATACCCATGAGGTCTCTTAAATTCTTCTTTCCAGCTAACTCTTCCCTTTTTAATTAGCAATTTCAACTCTGGCTTCTCTAAGTTGTCTGATCAACCTTTTAAAGGTAGTGTTCTCTAGAGGGGTGGTTATGTCTATCACCTCAATGTGTTTTTCAACAACTTCAAATTTACCTTTACCCTTTCTCTTGATGGGAGCTTCTATTATGTCCTCTTTTTCAACACTTTCCTTCTTTTCTGATGACCTGGTGAATGGCCTCCTAGCTTTAGTTTCAACTGCAACAGATGGTGATAAGAAAAGTAACCTCCTTCCCTTTGTGCCCGTGGCTTTGGCTAATAGAATTTCTGCTAATTTTGGAGCTGGTTGGGGTGAAACTTCTATTTGTGGAGATTGATAAATCCTTCTCCTCCTTCTTATTCATTAGGAGCCTCATCATTTTTAGCAATGTGTTGAGAAATACTGAGAGGGGGGGGGGTGAATCAGTATTTGAGCTATCAATAATTTGATTTAACTTTTCTTTCACTGAGAAATCTTAGTCTGCTTTATAGAGATCAGTTGTTGTATATTCTTATGAAAACATTAGTTCATCCAGAGATCTTATTCTGGATTTCTTCATCCAGCAGATATCTTTTAAACAGTAATTCAGCAAAATAAACTAATACATATGAATAGGACACATGAACACCAGGATTTAAGGTGGAAACCCAAATCGGGAGAAAACCACTGCTGCTGTTGTCTCTGTCTTCAATGATGATTATTAAGAAAACATTCTACAACAATGTACTAGTGCAGACTCATACTAGTACGCAGGCTTCTACCTGCAGAAGGCCACAACCTTCTCTCGTTTAC
>SNQJ01S0018908.1:187837-203241 GCA_010110895.2 Picea sitchensis
AATAATATAAAATATATTTATTAGAGATATAAACATAAACATGGAGATATAGTAATACAAAGTTTCTATTAATGAACAAAATTTACAAGACTGTACAAATAAAGAGTGAAAGACTCGCTAGAATGGTGGTAGCTTATCTTTGAGAAGAGATGTGACGACTACTCACATTTGCAAGAAGATGGATTAGAATAAGGATCTAAATGAATTATTAACATAAATAAAGTCCAAAACCCTAAACCAGGAAGATGAAAATCCAATAGTTTTGTGGACCTCGTTTTGGGTAGTTTGGTGTATCAACTTCCCGGGGGCGTAACTTTGCCATACGATCTCCATTTTGGGCGCACGATAGCGCATTGGAAAGGTATCATCGAGGAGATTCAATTTTTAGGATCAATCAAAGCCTTTGGATATTATTTAAGTTATATATTCCAAAAAACCTCATTTAGTCCCTCAAAATGGCCCCAGAAATTTAGGAACTGAAAAACTGCTAAAAATCGTAAATTGTTGGAAGATTATTGTGAGCCAGTTCTAATAGGTAGGTGGCCACAAATATTTAATTGGATAAATACTCCTTTATTAGGAATAAATGGTCTCCATTACATTGAGTACCGCAGGGAGAGGGAATTTTTTTTTTTTGAAGATGGATTTTGATGAGTTGCTTTCCTTGCTGGAGAAGTTGCGTTGCTTAGCTTGTTGAAGGCTATCACGAACCTGTGGCTCGAAGGGTTTGGAATTTTTAACCATTATGGATACATGAGATGACTGTGTGCATAAGTAATCCTTCTCTTTGCTTCAATCTTTGTTGACTTGCTTCTACTGGACAAAGGGTGCTTGGACTAAGGCTGCAACGGTTTCGTTGTTCTTTTGTTCACCTTTTGAACAGACTGTGAAGAAGTTGAATTTTGTAGTATGAGATAGTACCTTGTAACATTTTTTAGGTGGTAGAGTAGTTGGATCTACCTCTGGTATCCTATAGGGATGACCCCCCAGAGTAGCAATAACACTATGAGGTTGAGACTCATAAATAACAGGGCGCTTCCACATATATGGCTGGCCCAAAAGAAAATCAAAGACATCCAACAGGGAAACATCACATAATACCTCATCCTTGAAGGGATGGATGAAATATGACAATCAACACTGCTGGATGACATAGATATCTCATCCCTAGCAAAGCCAAGAGATGTTGTATGGATTCTAGTGTGGTGTTGTCGATAATCCCAAACTTTGGATGACCTCTGCTAAGATGAGGTTATTTTTGCTTTGAATATCAATAATGAAATGAAATGGGGTCCCCTTCACCCACATTTGTGAATGGAAGATGTGTTCCCCCTCTTTAGGATCTGTTGGTTCTTTTGGTTTAATTGTTGTGGTCGCAACAATAGCAGTGGGGTCTATGTCGATGATATTTCTTTTTCAATTATTTTCTTAATCAGATTTTGAATTAGGGTTTGGATCCTTGTCTTTGATCTCGACCACCAATGATTATTTTTTATGACATTCATCAGTGTTGTGCCAGGGGAGATTGTGGAAATCACACCACTTTCCAGTGTCCTTCTTGGTCTTACCATGACCCTTCTTTTCTTGTGTCTTGGACTGGTTTTCAGGAGGCTGTTTGTTAGGGCCATATTTATCATACTTTGGTTGTTGCAGATTTGTAGACCCGAACTCCCGTTTGTTCTAGTGCTTAAATTTTAGCTGGATTTTGACAGCATATCGATAGAAAACTCCCAATGATGAGATTTTTAGAAACTTCATTTCAGTTTGGATGTACCTATGTAGAGCCCCACGATATTTCATAAACAAATGCCGCTCAAAATATTTGATACCCATCTTGGTGCGCAAGGTATGAAAGGTGTTGGTGAACTCCGGAACTACTTGGACCCTCTCTTGACACATCATGGTCCATCTCATGTACTGGTCATCATAGTTACCAACAGGGTAATATTGTTCCTTGACTGCATCCACAAATAAATCCCAAGTGGGCTCGACCCATATATTCCAGACTCCCTTGTGGAACTTTGATCCCAGTAAATTTACCACCAATGTTTGACATGGGGGAGATATTTAAGGAGTGCGAAGGTGATCTTTTCCCTATTGGAAAAATCATGAATAGAGAAATAACCTTCTAGTAAATTTAACCATTTTTCTAGGGCCACTTGATGAAGACGTGCTGATTGTTATTGGCAGGTGTTGAAAGATGTGGGAAAAATTCTCCATCATTTCATCCCTCTGTCGCGTGAGAGCTTGCTCAAGCAACATATTAATAGAATCATTTTATCTATCATTTTTATTTTCTTTCGAAATGGAGGGTTTCTTGGGTGTGCAAGATAAATTGTCCTCAAGAGAGACAAGCTCGAGACCCAACTTGATATACTCAAACCTCGCTGGGGACATGCACTGAAAAAAATGATTAAGAGCATGCTGCTTCGATACCACTGATCTAGATTATTTTTGACACAAAATGAGATCGAAGATATAATAAATAAATGTATAGATATATATAGGATATCCAATAATATAACATATATTTATTAGATATATAACCATAAACACATAGGTACAATAATACACAATTTCTATTAATGAGCAAAATGTACAAGACTGTAAAAATACAGAGTGAAAGACTCATTAGAATGGTGGAAACTTATCTCTGAGAAGAGATGTGACGAATATTCACATTCGCAAGAAGATAGACTGAAATGAGGCTCTAAAGTATTTTTTAACATAAAGAAAGTCCAAAACCCTAACCTTGAAAGATGAAAAGGAAACAATTTTGTGGACATAATTTTGGGTAGTTTGATGTGTCATCTTCTAGGGGGCGTAACTTTGGCATACAATCTCCATTTGGGGCGCACGATAGCTCGTTGGAAAGGTATCATCAAGGAATTTCATTTTGGATGCTCAATCAAATCCTTTGGGTGTCATTGAGGTTCTTGATCACAAAAAAGTTTTATTTAGACCCTCAAAATGGCCTCGAAAGTTTAGGAACTGAAAAACTGCTAAAAATAATAAATTGCCAGAAGATTGTTTCAAGCCAGATGGAATAGGTGCGTGTCCACCGATATCCACTTGGATTAATCCTCACTCCTTAGGAACCAATGGTCTCTATTGCATTGAGTTCCCGAGGGATAAGAAAAAATGTTTGTTGAATCTGCATCTTGATGAGCTGTGTGCCTTGCTGGAGAAGTTGTGCTACTTATCTTGTTGAAGGATGTCACAGAACTATGGTTGGAAGGGTTGGAAATTTTTAAATAGTATGGATAGATGAGATGGCCGTGTGCAGAAGTAATCCTTGTGCTTTGATTCAATATTTTCAACCTACTTCTACTAGATAGAAGGCACTTGGACTAAGTCTGCAGTGGTTGCAGTGTTCTTCTGTTCACCTCTTGAACAAATTGTGAAGAAGCTGAATTTTGTAGGACGAGATACTACCTTGTGGCACTTTTTAGGTAGGACAGTAGTTGGAACTAGCTCTGGTATCCTGTAGAGATGACCCCACATAGTAACAATGACACTATGAGGTCGAGACTCATAAATAACATGGAGCTTCCACATATATGGCTGGCCAAAAATAACACCACAGACATCCAATGGGGAAACATCACATAATACCTCATCCTTGAATGGTTAGATTCCGTATGAAAATCGACACTACTGGTTGACACGGTGATCTCATCCCTAGCGAAGCCACCCAATTTTGTATTGCTACAGGTGTGGTGTTGTCGACAATCCCAACTATTTGATGACCTCTGCTGAGATGAGGTTCTTCTTGCTTCCTCTATAAACAATGAAATGAAATGGGTTACCCTTCACCCACATCTGTGAATGGAATAGGTGTTCCCCCTCTTCAAGATCTATTGGTTCTTCTGGTTGAATTGTTGTAGTTGCGACAATAGTAGTGGGGTCTACATCAATCATCTCTTTTTTCCCATTATTTTCTAAATTAGATTCTGAATTACTGTTCGGCTCCTTGTCTTTGATATCAACCACCACTGATATTTTTGAGTGACATTCATCAATGTTGTGCCAGGGGTTTCTGTGGAAATCACACCACTTTCCAGTTTCCTTCATCCTCACATGAACCTTCTTTTCCTGTGGCTTGGACTATTTTTCAGAAGGCGATTTGTTAGGGCCATCTTTATCATAATTTGGTTGTTGTGGATTTGTAGACACGAACTCCCATTTGTTCTGGTACCTAAATTTTTCCTCAATTTTGAATGCATATCGATAGGCATATCCTAGCGATGAGATGTCCAAAAACTCCATTTCAATTTGGATGTACTTATGTAGAGCCCCATGGTATTTTAGAAACAAATTCTTCTCAGAATATTTGATACCCATCTTGGTGTGCAAGGTATGAAGTGTGGTCCATCTCATGTACTTGTCATCATAGTTACCAACAGGGTAATATTGTTCCTTGACCGCATCCACAAAACAATCCCAAGTGGGCTCGACCCCATATATTCCAAACTCCTCTATGAAACTTTTCTCCTAGTAAGTTTCACACCAATTCTTGACATGGGGGAGATATTTAAGGAGTGCGAAGGTGATCTTTTCCCTGTCAGAAAAATTGTGAACAGAGAAATAACCTTGTAGCAGATTTAACCGTTTTTCTAGGGAAATTTATCTCGTAGAAGAGATGTGATGGCTAATCAAATTCACAAGAAGATGGATTACAATGAGGAATTAAAGTTCCTTTTAACATAAGGAAAGTAAAAAACCCTAACCTTGAAAGACAAAGAGCCAATAGTTTTGTGGACCCTGTTTTGGGTAGTTTGGTGTATCAACTTTTTGGGGATGTAAATTTGGCATACTATCTCTGTTTGAGGCACATGATAGCTTGTTGGGAAGGTATCATTGAGGAGATTCAATTTGGGGGCCCAATCAGATCCTCCAACGAACATTGAGGTGCTCAATCTCCCCAAAAAAATCATTTAGGCCCTCAAAATGGCCCTTGAAGATTAGGAACCGAAAAACTGATAAAAATAGTGAATTTCTAGAAGATTGTTTTGAGATAGTTGGAATAGGTGGGTGACCACTGATATCCACCTACATCAATCCTTTCTCCTTAGGAAGAAATGGTTTCCATTACGTTGAGTGCCTGACGGAGAGGGAAGAACGTTTGCTGAATTTGGATCTTGATGAGTTGCTTGCCTTGTTGGAAAAGTTGTACTGCTTAGCTTGTTGAAGGCTATCATGAACCTATGGCTGGAAGGGTTGGACCTTTTTAACCAGTCTGGATACATGAGATGAATGAGTGAAGAAGGAATCCTTGGGATTTTCTTCAATCTTGTCGATCTACTTTTGCTGCACAAAAGGTTCTTGGACTGAGGCTGCAACGGTTGCGGTGTTCTTCTATTCAACTTTTGAACAAACTTTGGAAGCTGAATTTTGTAGTATGAGATACTACCTTGTGACACTATTTGGGTGGGAAAGTAGTTGGAACTACCTTTGGTATCGTGTAGGAATGACCCACAAGAGTAACAATGACACTACAGGGTCGAGATTAATAAATAACATGGTGCTTCCACATATATGAGTGGCCCAAAAGAAAATCATATGCATTAAATGAGGAAGCATCACATAATACCTCATCCTTGAAGGGATGGATTCCATATGACAATCAACGCTGCTGGTTGACACAGATATCTCGTCTATGGTAAAGCCACCCGATGTTGTATGATTGTGGGTGTGGTGTTGTCAACAATCACAATTTTTTGACGACCTTTGCTGAGATGAGGTTCTTCTGGCTTCCTCTATCAACAATGAAATGCAACGGGGTCCCCTTCACCCACATCTATGAATATAAGAGGTGTTCCCCCTCTTCAAGATCTATTGGTTCTTCTAGTTGAATTGTTGTGGTCATGACAGTAGTAGTGGGGTCTTCGTCGAGGATCTACATTTTTCCATTATTTTTTGAATTAGATTTTGAATCAGGGTTCGGATCCTTGTCTTTGATCTCATCCATGAATTATTGTTTTGAGAAACATTCATTAGCACCGTGCCAAGGGATTTTGTGAAAATCACACCACTTTCCAGTGTCCTTCTTCGTCTTCTTGTGACCCTTCTTTTCCTGTGGCTTGGATTGGTTTTCAGGAGGCTGTTTGTTAGGTCTTCCTTTATCATACTTTGGTTGTTGCGGATTTGAAGACCTGAACTCCCGTTTGTTCTAGTGCCTAAATTTCTACTTGATTTTGACAACATATCGATAAGCAACTCCCATCAATGATATGTCCAAAAACGCCATTTCAGTTTGAATGTACTTATGTATATCCCCATGATATTTCAGAACCAAATGCTTATTAGAGTCTTTGACACCCATATTGGTGTGTAAGGTATGAAAGGTGTCAGTGAAATCTCTTGATGCAGTGTGTTCCATCTCATGTACTAGTCATCATAGTTACCAACAGGGTAATATTGTTCCTTGACCGCATCTACAAAACAATCCCAAGTTGGCTCGACCCCATATATTCCAGAATCCTCTGTGGAACTTTTCTCCCAGTAAGTTTCGCACCAATTCTTGACATGGGGGAGATATTTAAGGAGTGCAAAGGTGATCTTTTCCCTATTGAAAAAATTTTGAACAGAGAAATAACCTTCTAGTGGATTTAGCCATTTTTCTAGGGTATCTGCATCTATCTGTCCTTCAAATATGGGAGTATTCAAATTAACTTATACCTTGAAAGGTGAGGTACCTCCAAAGCGGCCTCTTGATGAAGGCATGCTAGTTTTTATCGACAGATGTTGAAGTATGTGGGAAATATTCTCCATCATTTCGTCCCTCTATCATGTGAAAGATTTCTCAAGCAACAGATTAATAGAATCTCCTTCTCTGTTGTTTTTAGTTTCTTCTACCATGGAGGGTTTCTTGGAAGTGAAAGAGAGATTTATCTCAAGAGAGACAATCTCAAGACCCAAATTTCTATACTCAAACCTCGTCGGGGACATGCACTTAAAAAATGATCAAGATCAACTTGCTTTGATACCACTGATCCATATTATTTCGGCACGAAATGAGAGAGAAGATATAATAAATAAATGTGCATATATATATCAAATATATAATAATATAACATATATTTATCAGCTATATAACCATAAACACAGATATATAGTAATACACAATTTCTATTAATGAACGAAATGAACAAGACTGCAAAAATATAGAGTGAAAGACTCGTTAGAATGGTTGTAGCTTATCTCTGAGAAGAGATGTGATGGCTACTCACTTTCACAAGAAGATGGATTAAAATGAGGCTCTAAAGGAATTTTTAACATAAATAAAGTCCAAAATCCTAACCCCAGAAGATGAAAAGCCAACATTTTTGTGGACCTCGTTTTGGGTAGTTTGGTGTATCAACTTCCAGGGGGCATAACTTTGGCATATGATTTCTGTTTTGGGCACACGATATCTCGTTGGAAAGGTATCATTGAGGAGATTAGTTTTGGGGGCTCAATAATAGATTTTGGTAATAATTTAGGTGCTAGATCCCAAAAAACTTCATTTAGGCCCTCAAAATGGCTCTGGAAGTTTAGGAATCGAAAACTGCTAAAAATAGTAAATTGTCAGAAGATTGTTTTGAGCCAGTTGGAATAGGCCAGTGGCCACTGCTATCCATCTGGATAAATCCTCCATATTTAGGAAGAAATGGTATCCATTGCATTGAGTGACCGGGGAGAGGGATAATCATTTTTTGAAACTGCATCTTGATGAGCTACTTTCCTTGTTTGAGAAGTTGCGTTGATTAGCTTGTTGAAGGCTGTCACGAACTTGTGGCTGGAAGGGTTGGACCTTCTTAACTAGACTGGCTACATGAGATGACTGTGTGTTAGAAATAGAAGTCACACTTAGAATGTTGTAAGTGCAAGCCCAATACCCATCAAAATATTAGAGATAAGTGTTTATGATAAGGTGGAAAATGGATGAAAAAATCAGAAAAAGAACACCAATCACAACTTACTCCATACAATATACACCATCAAATAAGTCTTTGAGTAACTTGGATCAGGTTTTAGTAAATAAGGTGAGTAGGGGGAAGTCTCAATAAGAAAAATGTAATATGCCTATCATCTACATCAGGTAGTATTGACATACATATGAAGAAAACCCTCTAAAATAAGAACTTCTCATAATCAAAGAGGAAACTCTGATATATTTATAAACAATATCACAAGAGATCCTCCATTTAAACAAAGATACAATTCAACTAAATGAATCATTCAATAGACTGTAACCAATATTAGATAGAAACAAGATAATAAGGAACAAGACTGATTTCTATTATCCAAAGTGTCTTAGGTCCGATACATACAATAGGAGGTATTCTTTGCTACATAGACAACATAAAAAATATGAGTCTCTCTCACACTATTCAAACCTTCCTTCATTATTAAAATGCTTATCGTATATCCTAGATTGTCATTGACAACTTTAAAATTCGAATAACAACTCTTGCATAGGATTCATGTACCTAAAGGTGGCATGAATATAATTGTACAACAAATAGAAAACATAATGCTATATTTCAGGATGATGTTGGTGACGTTTGTAACATCTTCTTTATGGATGATGAGGTGTCCTTTTGAGTGCATTTTCCTTTGGAAGGTGGCCTCCCAGCTTGCAATTGATCTTCAGAATAATGGTACAAATCCATATTGACATATGGCATTTGTTACTCCCTCCAAAACTCCAAAACATGAGTTTGCAATGCTAGTTCACAGTGCCTGTACGAAATAGCCAGTTCGCAGTGCCAGGCACTGCAAACGTTCTTGTAGTGGCTTGTTTAATTTTACAAAGGCTTAAAACACCCCAAAACTACCTCAAGTGTCCCAAAATGTTGTAACAACTTCATATCTTGGTACATGACTAGAATAAAACATCCCAGTAGATAATCATGGTTTACAAAACATAACCATCCTCAAAAGTTGTAAAATTGCATCAAACAAGAAACTTGAGCAAAACTGATATTGGTTAAGGAGGTTCAACATCTTCATTTTTTAACTCTGGAGCTTCTCCTGGTAGCAACCTTAGCCAACATGTCCATATTTATCTTGGCCAAATCTTCTTTAAAAGGTTGTAGTTATGCCTTTATCTTTCTGATTTGAGCTTGATGAGATCTGTTTTGACTCTAGAGATTTTTGAGCTACCTGTGGAGGGACATAAATATTTTAGCTAAAAATCGGGCCTTGTCAATAGTTTCATGGTACATTCCCACCATCCCCTTAAGCTTCTTCCTATAGCTAGAGTCTTCACTTTTTATTTTATCAACCTCAGCCCTTGCTTCTTTAAGTTGTCTTTTGAGCCTCTTGGAAGTGGGATTGCTTTCCTCTTGAGGAGTAGTGTAATATCCCTCGGCCGAACCCAATTGTAAATGTAATGCAAGTGTAATTAAGTTGGTGAGATATTTGACATCATTTTGTAATGCACCTTTCATGGAATAGTGCACGCATGTACTGTGCAGTAAAATGATGTAGTGTGTACAGTCTCAAATACCGCACACAGTAACTAAAGTGTGCGCATTATTCAGGTCAGCGAGCCTTTATGTCTATGATATGTGTTATAGGCTGGTGAGCCAGTTATTATAAGATGGGATGCTTATGTTTTGGAATTAGGCTAGAGCGCCTAGATGTTAAAAGGCCAGTGTGCCTATTTTGTATATATCTCATGATTAATATAAAATGCGTTGCTGCGTGCAGACCGACCATGATAAAAGAGATGGGGGACTAAACTCCACTAGTTAGGGAAAGGGAGGGGCTAAGTTAAGAAAAGGGGCTAAGCTAGGGAGCTTGATCCAAAAAGGAATATTATATTAATATTTCTTAAAACATAAAGTATGGATAAGTATTTTATCCTAAGTTCTAAAGTTGGGGACAAGTGGGCCAAAGTAGCTCCCAACATGACAAGTGTCAAGTTGGGGACATGCATACACATTTTTGGAATGTAGTTCATTTTCACACTTCCCCATCATTCAACTAGGATTCCATGACAATTTTCACTCATGTAGTCAGTTATCCTCCATACTTTATGTCACTATACCTGAGCTTGTATCCATGACCATAGAGGTTTGTGTAGTTGGTTAGCTGGGAAGCTGTACTGAAGAAGCGGGTGGTTAGGCCCATGGGATAATGAAGAAGCGGGTTGTCAGGCCCATGGGATATTGAAGAGGTAGGTTGTTAGGCCCGTGAGCAATTCTCTGAGTGAGAGAATTGTTGGGAATTGATTTTCGAAGGTCCTAAACTGCAACTACAGTACTCTGAGACTTCCTGTCCGGCCTGTTGCTGAAGCCCAAAAAGGAAGTGGGGCATCCGAAGGACTGTTGAGCAGAGAAGGGGAACACTTCTTGGGTGGGACATACATGTGGGGAATGAGGGACTGTAGGTTGTTAGTCGAGTGGCACCTGAGATGGAGTATTTCCTATTGTCTATGAGCCTTTAGCCTGGTTAGGAATCCCTTTACCTGGGTGGAGTTTAGTCCCAGCTCAGGGGTGACTCACTGTTGAGAGTGATGAACAGTGTGGTCTAAGGCTAGGAGGTTTGTGGATGGTCTGCATGCCGTTGGTGATATTATTACAAAGATAAGTGTCAACTGTGTGATAAATTTACATGTTTCATTGTTATTTGTGTGCTTATTTTTATGGGTTTCACCTATGCATGATTATAAATGTCTTTATGCTTATGGGTATTTCCTGTATATGCTACATGTCTGTGTTTACTATTATTTTAGTATGAATTCGTGCATTTGCGTAAAGTATTTGTCTGTTACGTTTTATATATATGCTTCCGCAAGTGTTATGTGTGCATATGTTTTAATTGCATGCAGATATAAATATTTATGTGGCATAGCCTAGTATGATGTTGGGTTTGTTACAATATGTTCCATAGAGAGAAGAGAAAGAGTTATCTAGTGTAGCGTGGCCCGACATGGATGGTCAGGGATGTTACAAATTGGTATCAGAGTTTTAGTTTTCAACACTGAGCCCGGATGGGCCGAGCAAGTTGAGTTGACGCAAAATTTCACAGAGGATTTATTTCGAAGTGGCCAAATTTTGAGTTGTAGAGAATCCATCTACAATACGGTACAAAAATTGGGAAAAAAACCCAATTTCTGTGGTTGAATTCAAGAGAAAATGGAGAAATTAAGCCAAGTGATGAGATATTACTAATTTAATATCTGTTCTAGAAAATTCGGACCAGGAATTGGTCGAATTTGAAGTTACAGTGAATCCATGACAGTTGGAGCGAGATTAGTAATTAAAATTCTCAATTCTTGAATTGATTTTTGGGTAAATTCATTCCAGAAATATCAACCACAGTGATTTGTTGTTACAGAGGTTGAACTAGATTTATTGGGTTGAAATTGAATGAATTTAACAGTTGCAGAATGTCTATGGTAAATTGGGAAAAGCCCCAATTTCTGCAGCGGAATTCACTAGGAATTGATGCGCAAAAGGGTGAATGTGCACAGTTGGGTGCCAGAATGCATGTGGCACAGTGAAAAGCTTGGGATAGGTAAAATTCCGTATTGTGCAGCAAGATATTGGCATGCTGGTGCACGTGCTAAATTTTGGCGACGCGCGGAAAAATCTTGGTGTGTGGGTGCGCGTGCTAAATTTGACATTGTGCAATGTGTATACGCATAAGAAGTGTGCGCGGTGTGGACATTCATAATAATGGCACGCGTGGTGTGCGCATTATTGGCACAATGCAGTGGAGCTTTGTAGCTGCGCGTGCAATGTGGGTATATGTTGTCGCACGACAACTTAGTTAGTGGTGTGTGCAAAGTTTTAGTGTGTGGTGGAGATGTACTAAACTCTGGCATGGTGCAGTGTGTCGAGTGAAATGCACGCGGAATATGAGTGCACGGTACAAAAACTGTGAGAGGTGGATATCAACGCGCGGTATTAAAAAAAAAAAAAAAAAACTACACGCGGTGGATATTGGCGTGCGACACAGAAGTGTACGCAAGTTATAGTGCGACAGAGAAGGGATACATATTGCTTTTTAAAGTGCGTGAAGCACGATTTACCTTGTGTTGTTGCTGTGTATGGTAAATATGGGTGTACAGGTTGAAATTTGTGCGTGCGAAGTTGTTTGAAGGATGAAGAACGCCAGAACGCAGAATGAGGTGAAACTTGGAAAAAATGTCCATAATATGTTTATGAAGAAACCCAATTGAGATCGTACGAAAATTTCAATGGACTAAGTGCAAGAGTGCATAATTACAGTGAAAAATTGAGCCAAGTTGAAAAACGAACAGAAAAAAAAAATTTATTGGGGAAATTTCAAAAGACCATAACTTTTTGCTCAAGACTCAAAATTGAGCATGTGAGCAGGCGTTGGAAAGGTCTTGGATAGTGGAATATAATTATCCACCCAAATAATTGTTCAAGGCATTCAAATTTCTAGTAAATCAAAATAAATAATTCTGATATATATTATTGAACCATAATGGTTCATATTTTCATGAATTGTTGAATTAGTTAGCCTAATAAGTTTTGTTGGCTGCATATTTTGCAGAATTAACAACAACTAGATCAGATAAAGATCAGTGCAGAGTCCAGAGTAATGGAAGAGGCACAGGATAATTACAGTCAGCAAGATGAGAGCAAAGGGATGGATGTCCATATGGGAATTGAAGGAACAAACTCCAATGGACATGGAGAAAGAAGGGATGAAAACATGAATATGGAAGAGACCATTAAAAATTTGCAGAGGGATGTACAAAGCCATAAATATGATAATGAAAGGCTTATGAGAGAAAAGGAGCAGTAGGATGACTTCAACATGAAGTTATTGCAGAGCTTGAACCGAATAGAAAGAAATTGGATAAGGAAAGTGACTCAAGCAAATCTGGAAGTCACAGGTCTCATGATGAGAAAAGAAAAGAAAGAAGTGTTAGTAGACACCACCATCACTCCCCAAGGCATCCCAATAAGAGATCAAACAACAACTCAAGTCCATCCCCTGTCAGGAAGCATAATAGGTCTAGGGTGGATGAGCTACGAGGAGAAGTGAACAAAATCAAACCTCCGACATTTGATGGTGAGCACAAGAAGGATGAAGATGCAGAGACATGGTTGTTGGACATGAGAAAGTATTTTCAATTGCATAATTATTCTTCTCATGTAGAAAGTAGAATTGCTATCTATAAACTCAAGGGAAAGGCATCCATGTGGTGGGATCAACTTGTACAGGTGCAACACATTAAAGAGAAAAGTGTTACTTGGAGGGAATTCAAGAAGTATTTTGAGAATAAATACTTGACTAAGAGATACTATGACAAGAAAATGAAAGAGTTCTTTGAAATCAAGCTTGGGAGTATGACCATAGATGAATATGAGAGAAGGTTTTTAGAACTGCTGAAGTATGTCTCTTTCATCAAGGATGAGACAGTTAATATTCAAAGGTATTTAAGTGGATTGCCATCCTTCATCAGTGACAAAATATACTATGATGATCCAAAGACATTGGAGGAGACCATAAGGAGAGCTAAATGCCTATATGATCAATAGAAAGCAAGGCCAACTTTCCAAAAAGATTGGGAAGACAAAAGGAAATTCAAGGTGGATCAGAGGAAGAAGGGATCTAAGCCACCACTCTTCATAAATAATCCACAGGGACAACAAACTCCTAGAGAGCCCAGAACGATTGAGACAGGGGGTCAAAGGCCAAGGCAACCACCTATTCAATGTTGGGGTTGTAAAGGGGATCATATGTTCAAAGATTTTCCTCACAGAGGTGAAAAAGGGAGAACTGTTCACAATGTACAGCAAGATGAAACAGTGGAGGACATGGGAAGAAATGTGGCAAGGATCTATGCAGCCCTAGACAACAAGAAAGCAAAGTATCAGTCACATATGATTGAAGTGGAAGGTATGATTAGCAACCAAAACATTGCTATTTTAATTGATTAAGGAGCTAGTCATAGTTATATAGATCCTAAGATGGTGGAAAGTTTGCATTTGCCAAGAATCAAGCATAGAAAATCTTGGTTGGTGCAGCTAGCTACAGGAGCCAAAAGAAAAGTTAATGAGATGGTTAAGTCATGCCTCATGGACATGAATGGACTGAACACCAAGGAATATTTGAACATATTACCTTTAGGTTCCTATGACTATCTAATTGGGATGGATTGGTTGGACCAACATCATGCTCTCTTAGACTGTCATAACAAAGCATTTACTTTCTTGGATGAGGAAGGGAACCAAAGGAAAGTGCAAGGAATTCCTAGGGCAGTAACCATCAGAGAGATTTCAGCATTGTAGCTGAAGAAATGTTACAGAAAAGGGTGTCAAATATTGGTAGCACATATGGAAGAGACACATAGAGATAAGGTGCCAAATTTAGAAGATCATGCAGTCTTGGAAGAATTTGAAGATGTGTTCAAGGAGGTACCAGGACTACCCCCAAGGAGGGACATTGATTTCTCTATAAATCTAATGCTTGGAGTAGCTCCAGTGTCAAAGACTCCTTACAGAATGAGTACACCAGAGATGAAGGAGTTGAAAATGTAGCTTGATGAACTTCTTAAAAAGGAGTATATACGCCCAAGTGTGTCACCTTGGGGTGCCCCAGTATTGTTTGTGAAAAAGAAATATGGAACATTAAGATTGTGCATTGACTTCAGACAGTTAAATAAAACGACTGTGAAGAACAAGTATCCTCTGCCAAGGATTGATGATCTCTTTGATCAATTGAAGGATGCCAAGATATTTTCAAAGATAGATCTCAGGTCAGGATACCATCAAGTAAGGATTAAAGAGGAAGATATCAGCAAGACCACCTTCAGGACAAGGTATGGTCATTATGAGCTCACGGTGGTGACATTTGGGTTGTCAAATGCACCAGTTGTTTTCAAGTGCTTAATGAATGGTGTTTTCCAAGAATATTTAGACAAGTTTGTCATTGTATTTTTGGATGAAATTCTTATATATTCTAAGTCAGAATAAGATCATGAACATCATTTGAGGATGGTCTTGCAAATATTAAGGGAACATTAGTTGTATGCCAAATTGAGAAAGTGCTCATTTTATCAGAAAAAAATTCATTATTTGGGGCATATCATTTCAAAGGATGGGATATCAGTGGATCCTGAGAAGATAGATGCCATTAGAGAATGATCAGCACCATAGAATGTGACAGAGGTCAGATCATTCTTGGGCCTTGTAGGCTATTACAGGATATTTATTGAAGGATTCTCAAAGATTGCACACCCAATCACTTCCTTGCAAAGAAAGGGTGTGAAGTTTCAGTGGACACTGGATTGTGAAAAGAGTTTCCAACACTTGAAACAATTATTAACAAGTGCTCCAATACTAAGGACTGCAGACCCAAATGAAGACTTCATTGTATGCAAATATGCATGTAAAGAGGGACTTGGTGGAGTCCTCAGTCAAAATGGG